>PVIR01000646.1:28211-160470 GCA_004026965.1 Petromus typicus | reverse complement strand
AAAAAAAAAAAAAAAAAAAAAAAAAAAAAAAAAACATTGTCCCCACATGCGCACGCGCAGCCCCGGGTCTCCGACCACCACCCCGGTGGGCAGGACCTAGGCTCCGGAATCAGCTCCCCGCCCCGTTTTCTGGCCCCGCCCCATCCCTGTCTCCGCCCCGGTTGCCCAGGCAACGAGGGCCGCTTCCCTCTGGCGACTTCATGGCGACGTCGGTGGGGAGCACTCCCGGGGCGACCACCCCGGCAGGGGTAACCCAGGCTGCAAACACGCCCGAGTCTGAGGTATGAGGCACTGCCCCGCTGTCCAGATCTCGGTGACCCCCGAGCATTGACCCTAGTCCGGCGAGGTTGGCGCGGCCAGGCGCGTCTGCAGGGCAGAACGAAAGCTGGTCCCTGAGCTACCCCACCGCCGGCAGCCCCCAGCTGCCCTTTGAGCAGCGAGTCGTGCGATTATAAATCATGCACAGCCCTGCATTGGGCTGGTCAGTGTCCAAACCTCAGCCACGCTTTTTTTTTTTTTTTTTTTTTCTCACCCTCAATTTTTTCAAAAATTAAAAAATTAAACAGTGACCTTAGATTTAGGGTCGGGGGTAGAGTTTACATCCTCAATCCTTTTTAATATTTTGCTTTCTGTTTTGAGATAGGCTCTCCCTAAAATGTTAAATTGCCCAGGGTGGGTTTGAATTTACGATTGTCCTTCCTCAGTTTCACACCATGCTGGGACAACAGGATCTGTAATTGTCTAATGGGTCCATCTCCTTTTGAAATCGCTGCTCACATTTCTGTGATACAGTTGAGATTACTCATAAAGTGTCTTGAATCATCACGACCCGTTGATCCATTAGTATGAGAAGACTTGGCTTCCATATTCGTTATTGTTTTCTTATTCCTCTGAGCACATAAATGCGTGTTAGAAGACAGGGCAAAGGACAAAGATAGAAAGTCACTCTCGTCACCAAAGCTGATGACCAGATTGTCTTTAGGAAAGTCATTTAATCTCTTTGGACTCTTTGGTCTCAAGCAAGACCAACAGTGAATAATAGATTTTAGGTAACTTTACTCAGAGACTTTCCTGAGATTTTAAAACTGTATCTGTCATATCAAATATTACTGTGCAAACTGTGTTAATCTCCGCACAGACTCTAAGATAAACTAGTCCTCCTAGGGAAATTTTCTTCATTTTTTAAGACTCTAAGGTGAATAATAATGTGTTAATTAACATTGCTTTCTCAGCTCTCACATAAACAGCATTTTTGTGTGCAGGAGACACATATTAGCTGCAATTTCATGAGTAAAGAAATGCAGAGCCAATAATCGTGTGTCCCGCTTCCACACAAGCCATTCCCAGCCCAGGTCCCACCCCATCCAATATGCAGGCTGCTAAGGCACAGATCTGTATGATCCTTTTGAAATAAAATTAGCATACATTAAATGCACATTTTAATGTGATAAACTGATTTCTAAGCCGGTTACCCCCTTGTGAGCTCTAATGTAAGTAATTCAATTTCTGAAGTAGCATAGGAAATTTCCCAATTAAATTGTGTTATTTAAACATGTACAAAAATGCACCAGAATACATAGTGGTCAGTGGACACATTCACATATTTATCCAGGTAGAAATTAAAGAAAACTGATAATTTGGAATCTTAATGAGACTATATTTGACATTTTTTTAAAATAAAATATTTAAGATCCCAAGAGCTAGTCCCTAATGGTATCATTTCAAATAAATCCTATCTAAATAGACTTAGCCAGGAGACTCTGTAGTCGGCTGAGTCAAGGAACAGAGAAATTTCTCTTCTTGCCAAATCTATCATCTATCAGAAATAAAGCATAAGCTTCCAGTAGTCTGAGATTTCCCATTTGGTGAGGGCAGCCAGCACCTAAATAAAAGCTAACAATTATCCTAATCACACAGTAGTCACTCAATAAATTATGATAACTCATTAGAGTCATGTGTAGCCTGAAATATGCCAGGAGAGGTGGTTATTGTAGATGAAATTCCACTCAAAGAAATTCTGTGAACAAGCAAACATGAAACACACATCCAGGGAAATTTTTTTCTTCTGTGATTTTCTGAAAGCTTTGCTTGCCAACCCTGTGAATCTGCCATTCCAGTCTCTTCAGTAATATTGGAGAAAATGCCTCCCTTTCAAATGTAATATTAAAATTTTGGCATTTGTCTGTATGACTATATAAAAACAGAGGAGGCCAGGCGTGGTAGCACGCACTTGTAATCCTCAGCTCTTGAGAGGCTGAGGCTGAAATATTGCTATGAATTTGAGGCAGCCTGAGCTGCACAGTGAGTTCAATGCCAGCCTGGACTACAAAGTGAGACCCTCTCTCAGAAAACACACACACACACACACACACATACACACACACAGAAAATAAATTGCAAAAATCTGAAAATAAATGTTTTGTTTTGTTTTCCTTTATGGACCTGTAAGTGAAAGTTTACAAATGAATTCTTAGAATTTAGTGATCATCTTAGATCCATCATTTTTCATCAACTCTTTTTAAATATTTTTTTAAAATACTGTTTAGTAAGTAGAATCATTTTAAGTAATAAATTTATTTGCTTCGGTTCACATCAGAGACTTAAAATGGAAATGATTGCTTTTCAATTGTTCCCCATGACAAATCCCTCTTAATGTCTCTGTGTAGCCTTCTGTTTTGTTGATTTTTTTTCAGTTCTGAGGATGGAATCCAGGGCCTTCACACTGAGCAGTGTCCCAAAATGTTTAGCTTTTTTTTGTTTGTTTGTTGTTTTTAAATATTTGGAGACAAGGTTTTTTTTAAACTCAAGTCACTTAGCTGCCAATAGGCTAGACTGGAATTTGTGATCCTCCTGCCTCCGCTTTGCAGTGTGCTGGAGTTACAGGTATGCACCTCTACACTAGCTAGGAATGCCTCTTCCAGTATTCCCCAAACAGGTGATGTTTACTCAGTGCTTTGAGGGCTTTGTTAAGACACACACATAATCCTGAGTGGAAAAATGGTCTTGCTTGTTTTGCAGACTGTTCATGTGCATGTCTACAATCTTCTGTACCTTAGGCAGTCCCTATAGCGTTAGAAAGCAGTCCTCATCCTGTCCTGCGTTGGTAAAAAGCACAGGGTCCAACTGAGGCAGCATGACAGTCAGGTTGATTTAATTTCAATATCACTCTAGGAGCATTTCTTAAAATTATAAGTAATTCAGTGTGAATGCAAATATTACAATCGGTAATGTAGATAAATCTATGCCGACTATGGCATGATGCAAAATTTAAAAAGATTAATGTGCCACAAAATGTTGGTATGCAGTAGTGGTATTTATCAGACACTAATGACTTAGAAAACCTCTGCAGTACATATGAAGAGATGGACAACTGTTTAGGCTAGTCGTTTTTATTATTTTTCTTTGAGTTTACTGTTTTGTTTAAAAAGTTACACCTTCCTTTGCCTCTGTCTTTCCCCTCCAGTGGCTCCCTATTATTTCAATATCTTTGCAAAATTGATTTTACTTTACTAAAGTCAAGTATTTAAAAGTCTCGAATTTAATGTTAGATGTATTTTGTATATTTGAATTGAGGATTCAATTTTATTTCTCTCTAGAGGTAAATCTCCATTGTCTTCATTTATTGAGTAAATGATTATGTCTCTTCTTGGAGAACAGTCTATCAGTTGCAAAAATGTTATATAGATATATGAATAAACATAGGAATTAACAGAATAATAGGACAGAATAAAGAATTTAAGTTATATATACATATATAGTCTGTTATTGTGTCAATATTTTATCATTTTTATGTTACCCTTTAATATCTGATTTGGAAAGGGTCCTATCACTATTTTTTTTTTCCAAATGGATGTATCTTCCCATTGGAGTTTAAAACTTATCTTGTAAAGTTACAGAATAATCCCATTAGGATTTGAGATTGTCATCATAATGCATGTATAATATCAGAGGGACCCAGTTCTTTGAAGATTTCCAGTAAACTTTTTTTTATCAATTCTTATTTTTAAACTTTTGACAAAGTTTCAGAATTTCTTTAGTCTTATACAAATTATGTGCACACATACATATATATATATATATATATATATATATATACACGTCTATGTATATATAATTTAACTTTTCTTTGTTATACATATGACCAAATAGAATTGGTGATATTATATATTTATAATACTTAAATTTAATCAAGAATAATTTAATCAAGCTTTTTTTACTTTTTATAGTACATATTACTGTTATATATTTTATGTATAGTCATTTTACTAAATTTCTTATTAACTACAAAAATATTGGTACAGTGTCAGCTTTCTTAAGTTATGTAGTCACTTCAAATAATCTTCTGTTGTTTTTGTTTTTTGTTTTTTGTTTTGGGAGGGTTGGTTTTGGTTTTGGTTTTGGTTTTTGAGACAGGGTCTCACTTTTGTAGTTCAGGCTGGCTCTGAGCTCAGCCTTGAACTCACAGCAATCTTCCTGCCTCTGACTCCCAACTGCTGGGGTTACAAGTGTGAGCCACCACGCCCAGCACTGTGGTATGTAGTACTGGTTGTTTGTGGGTGTGAGTCTTCACACCCAGCATTGGTGTATGTGGTTATCAGGGATCAAACTCAGGTCCTTGAGCTTGCAAGACAAGCACCAGAACCACTGAGCTAAATCCCTTGCCCATTTCATATAATCTTTAAATGAATATTCTCCACATCTTCATTTCCTGTATTTAAACCATATACTCTATCTAGTTTTATTGTATTAGAATCTCAACAGTGAAGTGCATCACAATAATATTATTAGTCATCATCCCATTTAGTTCTTTGTTTTTATAAGAGTGACTACTCTACCATTCAGTGTGATGTTTGCTATTGATTTTTGTACATTGTGTCTGTCATGTTTAGATGTTCTTTTTCTATTTTTATTTACTGAAAATTTCACTTCTAAATTTAGAAAGTGCTTGTTTGATATATATTTATATAATCATAAGATTTATATCATTTAGTTTGGTATAAAATTACCTTAGAGCTATTAATAATGGTCCACCCTTTATTTTTGGAATTAATCTAATTTGGTCATAATGATAGCTCATTAATTCTTTAATACACTGCTGAATTCAATTTTCTAAGATATATTTAACTATAATTTTATATCTAGATTCATTAGTAATTTTAGTTTATAATTTATTTTCTTGTTCAAGGTCCTACATGCATAATGTGCTGAAATTTTAAAGATGAACTCTCTTCAATCTAATATGTTATATTACTACACAGTTTCCGATTCTGAAACAAGAATAGTTGTTTTATAAAAAGTAGAGCTTTAATTCAGTTTATGTTTTGCCAGAGCAGGTTTTTACCTTATCCTTTCTCAATTTTGGTAACTTATACTTTCCCAAGAAATCATTCATTTCCTTGGAATTTTCAATTCTATTGCCACTTAGTATGGCATGTATTTCTTTTTCTTCTTTATTTTTTAGTTACATTTGCCAAAGATTGTCCATTCTCTCGATAACTTAAAAAAAACAACTTTCTCTTTCTTTTCCTGAAGTCTTCTCTCATGTACTTACTTCTTTTAAAAAATGTTAGCACTTGAGCTTAGCAGGATAAAGTAAGTGAGGCCCTCCCCCTAAGTGTGAAATTTAAGGGGTGCCAAAAACCAGTGACCCAGACAAATTATATTTTATGCACTACATTAGTAAAATCAAAATTAATGCACAAAATCCATAATAGGTCAAATTTTTAAATAAAAATAGGATCAGTATTACTGACTTTTATTTTGCCTCAGGCTCTAATGTGGCTTAAAACAGCACTTTTCCTTAGTTCCTTTATTTTTAGGCTTGACAGAAGCCTTTCAGAATCTGACATTCACAGACAAGTCTGTGTTCTCTGTAACTAGGAAACCCCTCTTTACTAACTGGGTGTCATGAGTTATCTTTCTTTTAATAAATACTTGTCAAGAATATTTTCTGTTTAAAAACTACCAATGGTGGATACAAGCATGTCTTTGAAAGCTTACATTCTGGAAAGAAGACATATATACAACTGACAAGTGTTTAGGCTACGTTAGAGAAAAAAGAAATCAGAGAAAAGATTATCTAGTAAGTAATACCAGGCTTAAAATTTTACTGCTTCTCAAATAACCACTAAAATCAACTAGGTGGTAGAGTACAATGAGTTAACCATGCAATTTAGCTGAGATATTTTCTTAGCCATAGAGGTAATTTTACAGAGAAAACTACAATAAAGTATTCATATCTTTTAGCCTGTTAATTTTCTACTGCATCTCTGAGTTTTTCAAATCAAAAGGCAGATATAGTAAGATCAAAGATTTTTGCCACCTAATATTCTTTCTGGTGCCAGGCACTGTGTAAGGCAAACAAAAAGAGGCCTAGTTTAAAATAAGCTCAGGAATACACTTTAAACCAAAACCAAACCAAAACAAAAACCCCCACAGGCAAACTGGACCAAGGATGATTATTTTAGACCTGTAAGTTTTAGTAAAAATTATTGCACTAATATTAGGTATCTTAGCTAAGTAATTATTTCTCAAAAGGTTAAGATTTTTGCATTTTCTTATGTGGCCTAGTTTAAAATAGGCACAGGAATACAACTTAAAACAAAAACAAAATAGAATAAAAACCCCACAGGCAAACTGTACCAAAGATGATTATTTTAGGCCTGTAAGTTTTAGTAAAAATCATCGCACTAATTTTAGGTAGCTTAGCTAAGTAATTATTGTTCAAAAGTTTAAGATTTTTGCATTTTCTTTCATATAGGTCCTGTGTGACCTACCTTTCTCCTATCTAGAGAATTTTTCAAATCAAATAAATTGGCCTGAATGTCTGAATAATTCACTTTTCTTGTATACCATTTTTCATTATAAATAATGACCATAGTCTTGTACATAGTAAAACCTATAAAGTATTTTTTTAAATATGAATCCAGATTTAGGTATAAATGACTTGCCCGAAGTTATGAGATTAATCAGTAGCTGAACCTTGATGAGCTCTGAGTTCATCTAAATTGTATTTTCCATGTGCTCAGCACTGTACAGTCCTATTTATGGTGTGATAGAGATGAAGGCAGGGGGCGGTTAGTAACCTGTGCTGACTGACCACGGTCTGCAGGGCCCACTCTCCCTGCGGGATCTGCACTCTAATGAGACTGACAGTGTATTGATTAACTACTATGCATCATCAAACGACATTTAAACAAGTACATAGCTATATTAGGGACAAAAATACTATCCTAAATAAAAACTTACTGATTTAATTCAATTTACAAGTATCTGAGTGGTGAATAGGGACAAAATATTATATTAAGCACTAAAATATTTTTCCTAATGATTTTATAATCTAATCGCATGTCCTAGTTTAGGCTAATTTGCTCACTCTAGATTATAACAAGATGATTAATATAGCATATTTTATTTTCAAACTAAGTTTTATTCTCCTCACTTTTTAAATTAGTTTACCAGATTAATGGGTTTCATTTTGGCGGATTCATACCTATACATGCTTTGATCATTTTTACCTCCCATCTCTCCTCTTATCCGTTTTCCTCCAGAATTTCGTATTTTAGAGGTGTTGAATGTTTACAATATATATTTGCTGGTGTCCGTCCCCCAATGGCTCCCTGGCTCCCTCACCTTTCCTGCTATCCTTTCCTCACGTGTAACAATAGTCTCACTTTTATTTTCTTGTTACCTTTTTTATATTCTACATATAGTATTAAGGAGAAGATGCAACGTATGTCTTTCTGAGTCTGGTTTATTTCACTCAATATTATGGTCTTTAGATCCATCCCTTTTTTTACCAATGGCAGAATTCTAGTTTTCCTTGTGGCTGAAAAATATTCTACTGTGTTTGTAAACTACATTTTCTTTATCCCTTTATCTGTTGATGGGCATCTAGGCTAGTTCCATGTCTTCACTATGGTGAATTATGCCACAATAAACATGAATATACAGTTATCCCCAGAGTACATTGAATTTAATTTTTTTAGGAATATACTAAGAAGTAGTATAGCCAGAACAAATAGTAATGCTACTGTGTGACCAGAAAATGTAATGAATTTTTAAAAGTTTTACAATAAAGACACATGACCATTAATCCCTTTTAATCCCTTCCCTTTTCTTCTGGCACACTTAGCCCATCATCATTCTTGCTCCTGTAACAGTTCTGGAAGGCTTCTTTCATGAGAGTCCATACTGAACTGTCATGACTACCTCCATGTTGTGAATGAATGCAAAATGTTTAAATTCCTCAGTCATTCTGATTTCAGTGAAGAGCCAGAGTTGCACAGCACTAGATCCAGTGTATACGGTGAATGAAGACACCCCATGTTTTATTTGACATTGGTTGATCAAAAAGATGGGACAGAAAGCTATACTAAACGTTTCAAAATTTACTAGAATGAAAGACTCACTGCCATTAATCTCCCTCAAAATACCAATAGTATCCTACCTTGTTTCAAATACAATTGCCCATTTTTCTGGAGAATGTGTCTTTTACTGTAAAGTTCATATATATATATATATATATATATATATATATATATATATATATATATAAATTTAAACATTCAGCACAGTTTTGAGTCACCCTCTGTGTTTTTTAGGGACATCTGTATTTATTTTCATTATAACTTGTACTGATTTACATTCCCACAAAAAGTGTAGATAGGTTCCTTTTTCCCCACATCCTCAACATTTTTTTTAGAGTTTTCGTGTTAGCCATTCTGATTAAAGTGAGAAGAAATCAAAATATAGTTTTGATCTGCATTTTCCTACTGGCTGAAGAAGTTGAACATTTTTTTATACTCATTGGCCATTTGTACTTCTCTTGAAAAGTGTTCAGCATTTCACTTGTCTGTTTTTTGGTTTGGCTATTTGACTTTTTAGCATTAATTTTTTAAGTTCTTTACATATTGATATTTATCTTGAGTTGGAAAAGTAACTGATAAAAATTTTCTAGCATTCTGGAAACTGTCTTTTCACTCTGTTAATTTGTTTCCTTTCTCTGCAGAAACTTTATAGTTTTGTGTCTCATATGTTGATTCTTTTAATTGTTTCTCATATTATTGCCATCCTATTCAGGAAAAGCCCTAAAGAATGAAGGTATTAAAGGATCATTCCTCAATATAGTAAAGGTCATGCATGACAAACTTTCCCCATTCAGAATGATATTGGCTGTGAGCTTCATTCGGAGTGGGAAAAACTAAAAGCATTCCCTCTCAATCCAAAAACCAGGCAAGACTGTGCACTGTCACCACTATTATTCATCATGCTCTTAAAAGTATAGTTAAAGAAATTAGACAAGAGAAAAGATAAAACTGATACAAACAGGACAAGAAAAGTTCAAGTTAACCTTTTTTGCAAATGAATTGATTCTATTATACTTAGAAAATGGAATAGTCAAAGAAATTCTAAGCAAAGTAGGTAGTATTGGAGATGCTGCACATAATTTCAGATTATATGACAAAGCCCTAAAAACAAAACCAGTATGGTACTAGTAAAAAAAAAAAAATGAAATCTACACCTCTGGAATAGAATAGCTAACACAAAAATAACTCCACAGTACTACACTCGCTTGATTCCACGTATAGGAACCAAAAACTATACACTGGAGAAAAGAGCTTTGGAAAACTGAGAAAGCAGGATATCCACTTGTCTAACATGGCAGCTACAACCCTGTCTCTCATGCCACAAAATGTCAGTTCAAAATGGATGACAGTCCGAGAGATAAGGCTTGAGATGTAGAAACTGCTAATAGAAACCATGAAGAAATACTGGAAGCTATAGACATGGGCAGACTTTCTCAGCTAGGATTTTAAGAATAAAAATATAATAACCTAATATTAAATGACAAACTCTAAGCCAATAACTGTTACTCTAAGTGTCAACTTTGAGATCTTTCTGTATTGAAAGACAGTAAAAAAAGAATGGAATGTCATCGGGTCAACAATAACAAGACATTTTGTTGCTTTTATGTATTGCCAACTATAGACATGGAAGGTTTACTAACTATGTGGTTCATTGAAAGAGTTGCCAGTTTTTGCAGGGCAAACTTTCACAATTTCTTGAATTTTGGGAAGCTGCTGTCATCTCAGATCTATCTCAGAGCCTTCTTTTCCATTTCCCATGTGCAGCTTCTCATCAGTCTCTGGCTTTGAACGATTTCACCCATTCTCACACTCGCTTACCCTTGACTCCAAAGGTAACAACTTTTAAACATTACCTTTGTGATCCCAGCATTTCTAATTAACTTCTGAATATTTCTTGCCGTACATAGTGTACCTGCAACTCAGCAGCTGAAATAAAACATCTTGCCCTTTAAAAATCAACACCAGCTTCCAATACTCTTATTTCGGTTGGTTTAACAAAAGTGCCATGTACGGTCATGCAGGTTGTACTTGCAACAAAGGCACTTGGGAAGTGTTAGTGAGAACTGAAACTATATTCACACATGGCATGTAAGTGCAGAGTGGCATCAGTCTTTTGAAAGATCTTTTACATTTCCTCCACTCTCAGAGGATGATTTTGTCTAATTAACCAGTGCTGATCCATATATGATGTTGAAGGACTTGAGTATCATTGTCTTTTTCAAAGCTACCAATTACAGAAATTTACAATCATCATCTCTCTTCCTTCATTCATATTCTCCCAAAATATATCATGCTGACTTCCCTGCTTTCTTTTATCTACACAGCTAGGACTTGAGTGCATCCCAATGCGTTATCTGAACTATTTTCATTTCATCTCTTCCCTTCATTTCACTTTTTGTCTACCAAGGATTTCCTTTCTTTAAAACTCAAGTTTTATCTTCTCATTTAAAGTCTCAGAAACCTCTCAGATTCTCTATTGCCTATATTATTGAGTAAAAGCTCCTGAACCTGCAATTTATAGTAAGCACTCAGTAAATATTTGTAAACTCATTAAATTTAAAATCTTATAAAGTAATGTATCCAATGCTCGCTTTCTGCCTAAGTCCAGCTAAAATCCATTGTATTTGCCTAGGCACCATCAACTGCTGGATACTTATGGAATGCATCCTTAACTGTGATCTGGATGATGCATTTGCCTTGAGCACCATTCACACCCGATTCCAACAGGCCATTCCTGGATCGCCTCTCCAAAGACTGTTCTTTCTGTTAGACGACAGAAAGCATCTCCTATTTATTTTGGCTCATTGGCTCATTCATCATAGTCTATTCTTGCATTATTTATCTCTGAGTTTGTCCTTTCTGCTGAACGTTAAGCATATGGATGTTAGCAAGACTTTATTACTTGTCTTTGCCTCATTCTGAGCCCCAAGTTTTAGGAGAAATATGTACATAGCTATCATTCAGTTATGCATGTGTCAAAGGACAGGCTGACTAGCCATTCAAGGAAGAAGTCTGGTCATTAAAAGTGGAAAAGAACAATAATTAAATGTTTAAGAGATTTGTTTTTCTTTTTTTCCCTTTTTTTAATAAGTTGAGTTTATTGGTAGCTTATAGGAATACATTATGATCACATTCCTCATTGGCAATTTGTACCAGTACATAATATTTCTTGATTTTTATATTTTTCCCATTGTTCTGCCCTGTCTTCAACCCCCACCCCCTATATACACATAAGCTTTGACAACAATCACACCAACAAAATACATTTTGCACCACTGAGTTTAATGTGTAAAATATAAAATTGAAGTATCTCATCCATTTATTTTTTTTATAGAAAGATGCTGAATTCCAAGAGCATGAAAAGATTCTGTCTCCAGATTTTCTTTCAATTGTCCAAATCACAGAATTATTCACAGAGAATGTAGATGGAGTTCAAGAGTAAGTACTACAGTATTTCCATCAGACATAGATCAGTTCTGATTCATTTATAAATGAATGTGATATACTATTTATTATAAATGTCTAGCTTTTTAATTGTGCACTGAAATACATCCAGACTCTGCTATAGAAAATTGAAAACTGACTTTTTGCACTGCTTGGCAATCTTCTTAATGGGAGGAATACATGGCAAGCAAAACTTGTTAATATTTACTAAGAATACAGATTTATTGTCAAAGCAGCCTCTAGCATATGCTATCTTCTCTTTCTCTCTCTCCTCTCATTCATAAAACTGTCAAAAACCAAAAAAGTATGGCTTTTGTTGTGTTTTCTGTCATATTAATAGTTGATATGTTTTATTACTTTGTAAAGCCAGGATATTGGCCATATACCTGCGGTTTTTATCAGAAATGAAAGTATACTAAATATTCTCTGTGTGTGTGTATGTGTGTATGCGTGCATGTGTGAATGTGTATGTGCATGTGTGAATGTGTGTGTATGTGTGTGTGTGTGCATGCGTGTGTGAATATGTGTGTGTGTGGGGGGGGTACCAGGCAGGGATTGAACTCAGGCTCTTGTGCTTACCAGGCAGGTAAAACACCACTAAGCTACCTCCCCAGGTCAATACGCAACATTCTTCACGGCACCCATGTTGCTAAAACGTATAACTGAGTTTATCGGAAATAAGTCATATGAACATCTCACTCTTTAGGCCACTTGTCTCTATACTACCTTATTTATTTAGAACATTAGTTGGATATGCTAAACCACACAATTTCTTAAGTGCTGTTTCTAGAAATCTCCCATTTTAAAGATTACCTCCTTCTACAAGGAAAGCCTGACTGGACATCAGAGGTGGAGAGAGAGGGGGCGTGACAGCCTGGACCACAGGTTCTGTGCCGTCTTGTCTTGCAGTCCAGTCCTCCTCACCCGAGCACAGTGTCCTGCACCATAACAACAAAGAGAAAATGACTCGGGCCATAGTTATCACTGGAAATCTTGTAAATATTGTGCAAAGAGGCAATTTATTACTGGGAGGGAAATATGACAAATATACTGGACAGAAGAGCAATCTGAGAAGAGAAGGCTTATTGTAAGCAGGAGCGCAACACAAGCAGGGCTTTTCCCAAGATGCCCTTCGCGTTTGGCTCCTGCAAACTTAACAGCCGGTGACCTGAGATCTGGCCATACCGCTGGCTGACTGCACCTTCTTAGGCAAGTAGCTCATGACAATTTTATCATTTTTTTAAGAAAAATAAATGTTCATTGGGAATTCTGCTGCTAGACGTGAGAACTGATAAAAATGCATTCAAGACATTGACATCTCTGAGTCTTCTCTCCTTTGTTCCAAGTGTTTTTATGTAAGCTATTCTCTGTTTCCAGGTACTCCCAGGACTTCTAATCATTGTTATGCAAAACAATAGGTAGTTAATATGAGGTAAAACATATTTAATACAAAGTACATTTCGTTTTTTTAAAGTATTAAAGATGTTATATTAAATCAAGTAAACCTAAAGATAATGTTGCTCTTTAGAAGTGTCTCTTACCAAATTATAAGTTGTTCTGCATATTGTAGTTTATGTGACAATATATTTTTCATTTTTGACTCCCTTTTGCTGTTACATATGTAAACTGTGAAAATATTTTTTTAATTTTTAAGAGAAGTGAGATTCAGAACAAAATAAATGAGACAGAAAATGATAGGAAAATTATCAGGGTGCATTAGCAGGTTGAATTTAAAATTCTAAATTAATGTGAAAATTATGTAAAGCAATCTCCTCTTTGGATAAATTAGGTGAATGTTATTTTAGGAGCCATTTTTTTGTATTTCCCTAGGGTTCTTTATATTGTGTTTTTAACCAATAATTGTTATAATAATATCTACAATAATTCACTTTTAATTTCATGTAGTGTTGTCATAAATAAAGATTATAGACTTTTAAAAATAATAAAAATATTTAGGTACCTTATCACTAATGGGCATGCTGAAATTGCACAATACATAAAGATACATGTCTATTTAATTATAAGACATCAGTACATTTTCCTAACTTTTAAAATTAAGATTTGTTCTTTATGAAAGTAGCTGACCAAATGAAACATAAAAGTATTATTTAACATTTTTGGAATTGAAGCAGTTAAATATTTGAATACATCTCTTGTTGTCTTATAGCTGCTATCAATCCCCAACTTTTCTAGTGTAATTCTGACTTTATTTACAGATTCATGCTAAATTCCTGTTTTTAAAAAAGGTAGGGACCACATTAAAATAACTATATGTCAGTGGTGGTGACATCTCCTTGTAAAGCCAGGAGTTGGGAGACTGAGGCAGGAGGATCTCCAAGAGTTCAAGACCAGCCTATACTACATAGAAAGATCCAGTCTCAAATAAAACAAAACAAAACAAAAATAAAATCACTTTATAAAAACAGAAATAACACCAAGATGTCCTGTAGTGACCTTCCTATGGATGGGCCTCTGTGAGCAGTTTAACTTTTGTTGTAAAAATTATTTGTTTTCATGTCATCACCTAGAAGTGAAATGCATTCCATTTCAAGAAAATACATGAATAGTACAATGACAGTTGTACCTAAACCCTGTTTTGCATTATAGCCATGGCCATCTCTCTTCTGTTCCCTGTTCCTTCTTCCTTTATATCCAGATTAAAAGCTTGCAAATTTGCTATTAAAAATGCAGGGATACTTTATATCCAAACTTCAACAGTATCTGCCTTCAGTGACGGTCTTTGTAGGTTGCTTTGGATGGAAATAACGAAACAAGAGCTGAAGTAATAAATCCTCGGCACCATGGCTCAAGTTAAAGAGGAAGATTCAAATGATACCAGGGCAAGAGGAGTCTGGGAGGTTCTTGGGAAGAGCTGAAGTGGCAGGAGATCAAAGAGATTGTATCAGAAGAGTCTGAGAAAAGTAGTTGTTTTCACTTAAACACAACTAAATCTTGGAAAATAAAAATAGAAGGAAAAGATCTATGCAAATGTGGAGGTCAGATATTTAATTAATAAATCACAGCGTGCAGATGGTAAATGAAGAGAAACAGAAGGAAATATTAGGCCAAGGTTGATGATTGAAGAGGATATCAGTTCTCCAAAGCAGAAGATTAAAGATGAAATGATAAAATAAGAAACATTCATAGCTTATGTGAGGAACTATGGGTAAATAATAAAACCAATGTAGAGTGGTGTACAGTAATAATTGAAGACAAATTTAAGAAAACATAAAAATACAAAGTAAAGCAACTAGAACATGTTAGAATATGCATCTGATATAATGAGTCAGAAAAAAATTAAATCTTATAATTCTTTTTTTTTTTTTTTTTTTTTTTAGGTTTTTTGAGACAGGGTCTCGCTTTGTGGTTCAGGCTGGCCCTGAGCTCAGCCTCCAACTCACATCACAACCCTCCTGCCTCTGCCTCCCGAGTGCTGGGATTACAGGCGTGAGCCACCACGCCCGGCACTGTGGTATGTGGTACTGGTTGCTGCTGGGGGTGAGTCTCCACACCCAGTATTGTTATGTGGTTACCGGGGAATTGAACCCGGGCCCTTGCGCTTGCAAGACAGGCGCCGGAACCACTGAGCTAACTCCCCGGCCCAAATCTTATAATTCTTTTATGTTAATATATCAGTAAGATAAAACCACGTATCATCTCATCTCTGGGGTAGAGACATGCACAGAACAAAGGGTGTCAGACTTTTCTTTAGCGATGAGAGGTAGCATGAGTCAGCAGCGAAGTCACCACAGTTAGGACATCGAAAGAACGTGACTCCAGAATAAAATACTACTTTGGCTTCTTAACAATGCACTGCAAAATAAGCAACAACTCAGAAAATACGGTAGCCAGGTAGTCTCACAGAAAATCCGGTAGCCAGGTAGTCTCACAGAAAATCCTACCTCTTAGCCCAACCTAAAGATGAAGTCAATGCAGTGGTGATATTAAAATAATAATAACAACAAACTGCTCATGATAAACTTTGTTATAGAAAGACTGGTATTTAGCATTAAAACTGATTCAAAACTAAAATAAGATCTAAAATGGTAATAATAAACTGAACTACTCTTGAACATGTGATGAAAATAAGTGTGCACATGAGGAAAAAAAAAAAAAAAAGAAGAGCCTAATTTCCTCCTCTCACAAAATAAAATATAACTGTGGAATGTTTTTTAAAATTATATCACACATTACACAGTGTTAATATCCCTAAGTATATAAAAAACTCACAAATTAATTAAAAAGGGAAACCAACTGAACACATTAAAGATGAATATAATATAACAAAGAAATAAAAAAGTACAAGGCAGTTACTTTACAATAGATTAGTAGGTATGAAAATCATGGGATTTAGCTTAGTGGTTCTGACACCTGCCTTGCAATTGCAAGGTCCCGGGTTTGATCTCTGGTAACCACATACAACAATGTCAGGTGTGGTGACTCACGACCACCAGCAATCAATAACATATACCACAGTGCCAGGCATGGTGGCTCAAACCAGTAATCCCAGCACTCGGGAGGCAGAGACAGGAGGATTGCTGAGTTCGAGGCTGAGTTTAGGACCAGTCTGAACCGCAAGGCGAGATGCTGTCTCAAAAATCTAAAAAACATAGGGCCAAGGAGTTAGCTCAGTGGTTCCGGCGCCTGTCTTGCAAGCGCAAGGGCCCGAGTTCGATTCCCCAGTAACCACAGAACAATACTAGGTGTGGAGACTCACACCCAGCAGCAACCAGTACCACATGCCACAGTGCCGGGCGTGGTGGCTCACGCCTGTAATCCCAGCACTCGGGAGGCAGAGGCAGGAGTATTGTGATGTGAGTTGGAGGCTGAGCTCAGGGCCAGCCTGACCCTGTCTCAAAAAACCAGCGAGACCCTGTCTCAAAAAATCTAAAAAAAAAATCTAAAAAACATAAATAAATAAATATCATGGACCAAATCCAAACTACACTGCAATATGGGAAAACCAACCTTTTACTGTGGTATTGGTAGAAGAATGATTTGGCCCTGCCTTTTTTTTTTTTTTTTTTTTTTTTTTTTTAAGGTTTTTTGAGACAGGGTCTCACTTTGTGGTTCAGGCTGGCCCTGAGCTCAGCCTCAAACTCACATCACAGCAATCCTCCTGCCTCTGCCTCCAAGTGCTGGGATTACAGGCGTGAGCCACCACGCCCAGCACTGTGGTATGTGGTATTGGTTGCCGCTGGGGTGAGTCTCCACACCCAGTATTGTTATGTGGTTACCGGGGATTGAACCCGGGTCCTTGAGCTTGCAAGACAGGCGCCGGAACCACTGAGCTATATCCCCGGCCCATGGCCCTGCCTTTTTGAGAAGGAAGTTTTAATAGTAGATTTTACTATATCAGATGCAATCCAACAAGCCTAATTTTAAGAAAAAATTTTATAAGATCATTAGCATGTTGGAAAACTATTCAGTCATCTTTTATTATTCTAGGTTGTTAACCAGTGGAGAACATTGAAGCTCATTTAGGAATTCATATTTCCAGTATATTTTCATCCTTATTCAGCATTTTGTTATCCTAAGACTAGAGAAAGTGTGGAAGCTCCTACTTCCTGCTAGAATTGTAATAGTTGTTTTCAGTACTATTCATTGCAAACTTCCCCGCCCCCCCAGCCTGCAGCTTGTCTTTTCATTCTAGTTATATTGTCTTTCATGGTCTAGACATGTTTTGTCTGTTTAAACACAGATCAATTTGTTGGCCCTTTTCTTTGTGATTAACATTTCTGGCATCATGTTTAAGAAATTTTGGCTTACTCAAATGTCACAGTGTCTTCCTGATTAAAAAGGTTGCATTATCTGCCATTAACATATAAAGCCTTGATCCAACTGGATTTCATTTAATTGTACAACTTTCATGTGGATAGATATCCCAGAACTAATGTCTATTCTCTCTCTGACTTGAAATACTACTTTTGTCATGTACCAAGAACCCAAGGATATTTGGTCTGTTTTTCTGGTCTTTACCTGATCTGTTGGCTTACTTACTAATTCTGTAGTAATATTGCACATTTGTATTAGTGTAGAAATGTTCTTACTGTCTTTGTCTTAAGACTAGATGATAGTGTACATTACTCAAATAAATAATTCTGGAAAAAAAAGTTTAATGCAAATTAAAAATGCTTGCTATCACACAAACCCCATCCCCCATCACCTAGATGACTTTCCAAATCTGCATATAACTGCTGAGTTCTAGGACTGATGAAATGTATAAAAAGGTCTAGCCAGACATAACATAAAAAAGTTGATCATATTGTTCTTATATGTATCATATATATGATATATTCATGTGTAAGTATATAATATGAATAAACATATCTACAAATACTTTGTACATCATTCATATGTACCTGCATATAAATGTATGTATATGATGATGGTGATGCTACTCAGGATTTGATTCAAATAACTTTGAAGTCAACCTATCTCTGAATTTCCCATGTTGTGATATTTTATATTATAGTTAAAAGATGGTTTTCAGCAATTAAAGTTATTTACTTATTAATATTTGTTCACCAAAAAGAAAGAAACATTATCTTTAGGAATTAATGAAATAATCTAGTGTAAAAATAATGCTTGTTGAAAAAATTTACACACTGAACGGCATTATAGGAGAGAGGATGAGATTGCAATGACTCCTGACAACAATTAGAACTCATTTGGAACTTGACATTTGCCTTGTACCATAGAGCAGGACGCACACTTCGGAGAATCAAACACATTATCAGCACCGGCTTTATTTATTTTTGCAATTGCTTAATCTATTCTGTTATATTTTTTTTATTCTGACCATACAATTTTTTCCATATTATTAATGGTTAGGGCTTTTCTTTGAAAGTAACAGCATGAAGTTATCAGACACGTATTGTCCCCACTCCACAAGAAATCACTCGTAAACTTGGAGGAAATACCAGACTTATCCTCATCAGAATAAGAATGTTGAAAGCTCGAACCACAAAATATCAACTGATGGCCACGATCATTACAGTTCAACAAATTCAACAGAAAATAAAAAGAAGAAACACATAGTTGCAAACTTTGGGACGATTTAAAAGATCCTCTCGGTAGAGGAAACCCCTCATTCACAATAGCAGGATCAGGGTGTGCAGACTTGGAACAGATACTTCCTGTGATACAGGAAGTCGACTGTTTACGTGAGAGTAAAAATAACCTACCCTTACTTTTTCCTCTTTTACCCCTCCAGCTAAGTAAATGTCAGAGAAATTGACAGAAAGTGACTTCAAACAGGAAATGCTGGCTGGTTTGCAAAACAGCCAAGTTTCCACCTCCAGTGTAAATCCTGGACAAAGTATCGAAAGACAAAATTTCACTTCATTCAAAGATAAGTAATAAAGAATGAGTTTCTGAAGCATTGCAATAAAAAATAAAAGGAAAAGAACAGGAGAAAGAAATAGCAGATAAAGAAAATGTACCAGAAAGATACGGCCATGAGCAGACAACACTGTGATAAAACATTTTATCATGAATTTTAAATTTTGAAGCAATCGTAAGAGCATAAAACAAATATAAAAGCCCAAGGAAGAGATAACAAAAAATACGAGGTTGTAAAACATTTTAAAAGGAAAGATCTTACAGTATTTGAAGTCATTTGTAACACTTCAAAGAAGAAATGACTGCTAAAAACAAATGAAAGGACAGAGAAGATCATAATGAGAAATATGCAAAGTAAAAGGAAATATATTGAAAAAGACTTAAATGTTAAAATGAAAATTATAGTTGGTGATGAAATTAATGAAACATTCCTAACTGGATTCTTTTAAAAATGACAACCAGGACAGAATATTTAACAATTCAATATAAGAACAATTTCAGAAATAAAGGAAATTTTAATTGTACAAATGGAAAGACATACTGAATCTCAGAGACCTTACTAGACATTAAAGATATAGTAAAGACTTGGAAGAGGAGAAAAATTTAAAAATAACAAGGAAGAAAGTGTTTTTTTGTTTTTCTTTTGAATGTCATTTTAAGCTTATGGTTTCAGATACAAGTGAACTAACATAAGAGAATCAGAGAATTTTCATTGAAGAAAACTATTTCCAAAGCTAAAGGAATTGTCCAGTACTTAATCTGACTTAATATTTGCATTTTTTTTGTTACAGAAAGCTGAGAATATTTTTGAATTTTAAAAATCTCCAAACTTCTTTAAAGGATGCCATTTTATTAGATTATTATGTGTCTGGATTTTTGTGGGCTAGAGGAATGGAATTTTCCATTATTCAGTGTTCGAAATTTATGACTTTACTAGATATGTCACTTCATAATCTTAAAAGTAAGTACATTATTTTTCTCTTTTTAAGAAAAGGAAATTTATTCTATCATATAAATATATATTATTAATTAATATCAGTAATATTTAATATTATTTATATTAAAATAATTAAGCTTCTAAATTTATCACAGACCTTTTGTATTTGTTAGTTTTCACATCATTTAAAGGGGTATGACTTGGCTCATGGTTTGGGGGTTCCAGGTTCCAGGGGAAGGGGTGGCTGGCTCCAGAGGGGCAGTGACTTGTGGAAGAGCCTGATAGAGGAAGGCTGCTCAGCACAAGGCAGCCAGGAGGCAGAGGCAGGAGGCTGGAGCTAGGGCAAGGTGATAGCCTGTGAGGCCGCTTTCCCAGTGACCTACCTGGTCGTTCCAAGACCCATCTCCTAACAGCATTCGAACTCATCACTGGGTTAACGCCGGTGATAGAGCACCACAGTTCTCCAGGTACCTTTTAATGGTCCAGCCTCTATGCATGAGACTATTTTGGTTCTAGGTCATAAAATTACAGGCTTTATTTCTGATTTTAGCAGTTATGGTTCATGCCTTCATTGAACCTCATGTAATACTTAACATAGCTAACATTCTCTAAATAATTTGCCAAAGATATGTTATTATCACTTAAAAGTCTTTCTGATGTCCACCCTCTAAATATCGGGAGATTGTAATATACTTGCAGCTTTTCTTTATCCCCAAAACCACTCTGAAATTTAAATGACATCAATCGGTTCTGAGTGTGTTATTGTATGTAATGCTGTCCAGCTACAAAAAAAAAAAAAAAAAAAGAAGAGAAAGTTTTCTATGCGTTACTGTATTATGTAGTGAATAAAAACAAGGTGGGGGCTGGGAATTTAGCTGAGTAGTTCTGGTGCCTGTCTTGCTATCTGAAGGGCCCGGGTTCAGTTCCCCAGTAATCATATACAACAACACTGGGTATAGAGACTCGCCCCAGCAGCAATCAGAACCACATACCACAGTGCCAGGCATGGTGGTTCACACCTGTAATCCCAGCATTCAGGAGGCAGAGGCAGGAGGATTGCTGTGATGTGAGTTTGAGGCTGAGCTCAGGGCCAGCCTGAACTACAAAGCGAGACCCTGTCACAAAACCAAAAAAAAAAAAAAAAAAAAAAAAGGCTACTGTGTGTCTTTGTTTAAAAAATGGACAAAATAAAAAGTAGTATGTTTTTATTTGTGTGTACACAAAGAAATACTATAATACAGGGGAAAAAAAGCTACTACTGACAATTAGACGTGGGGAAGAATAGTGAAAACTGGGCAAACTGACCACAACCATTGAAAAAAAAATTTTTGTAGTGTATCTGCATATACTTAAATATACTTAAATACTTAAATACATCACCTATGCAAAAAGTAAATTTTAATAAAAATATATAACACTAAAGTTCAAAACTATGATGTCTCTTAGTATAGTAATCATAAACTAGAAAGAGAATAAGAAAGTAAAAATTTTTATAGATCTCATATTCCAAATTTGAGACAATTTTCCATTTTGAACCTGTCTATGCCTTATAACTGACTCAAGAATATTTCATGTAGTTGAAACTATCCTATTTGATATCAATTCAAAAATTAATTTCTAAAACTTAAGCAGGACCCAGCTAGCCTTTTCTAAATCATAAGACAATAGAAATGCATAGATAGAACCAGATGGAAAAAAAGAAGAAATTTAATTTTTCCTTCTGGCCTTCCAAACCTTGAAACCTAACAAGGCTATAGACATCATCAGGAAAAATACAATTTCTGTGTTTCTGCATATTAATAGATGCAAAATATGTTCACACTTCGCCAAGGGGTTGTAGCGTCCTGGAAACGGGTCTCACTTCCATTCAGCCACAACTTCATGGAGAGAGTTCCCATGAGCACAGTCTGGTGCGGGTGCATGTGGTCCATCCCGGGAGCAAATCCATTCTAGCCTGTGTTTCGGATCTGGCCCTTGGCTCCCAATTGTGCTGCACATATGCCCGACCTTCATTGAAATCAGATCATTCTAAAGGACTACAGAAGCCAAGATGTGGAGAGTTAACAGCTGACTTTTGTGTATTTAACAAACCAAAGAGAAAATATTTTCTCAAAGTTCTGTCTTTATTGAAGTGGTCCGATATTTTCCTTGTCATCATTCCCCAACTAGTACAGTATTAATAACTTTATCTACCATTCATATCATGTTAGGTATTATAACTAGAGATAATTGAAAGTATATATGAGAATGGACACAGGCTATATGTGAAATCTATGTCATTTATGTCACAAACTTGAGAGCCAGTAGGTTCTGATGTCCTTGGGAGGGACTCCGGGACTAATCCTATCCGGGTGCTGAGGAACTATTGTCTAGTTTTTGTAGTGTCTAAAGAAAGACAAGATGTCAAGTATTAGATAGATGAATATTTGCCGTCTATCCAGGTCTATTGACCTATGTTGATTCTCTTGTATATAACACGACTATTGGTAATTAAGAATCCTTTCTAATTCCTATGATGCTAAAGTGCTTTTCCCTAAATAGGAGCAATAATGGCATCACATACGTAGGATGAACTTGTGCCATGCACAATGCCAACTGCCTTACTCAGTCCACACATGATCATGTGAGACAAATAAGGGTCTGAGAGATTCGATAACTTCTTAAAGACACACGTGGTCAGCCTGAGCACAGGAACATTCATCTTCCTAGTAAAACGAGCATGCCTGTCTCTGGGCCAGATTCCTCCTGTGAGCACTAAACACATGTAAAATACCATCACAGGATGTCTGTCTTTTCACTTACCAGTAGTTTCACATGCATTTCTTATTTGCTTGTCACAGTAGCACCATCATTTTGAAAATAGGTATTATTCTCCTTTTATAGATAAAGAATGAGATGCATCACCTAGCTAGTGTCAGTTATGAGATACAGTAGTACTTCATAAGTTTTCTACTAATTATGAATTTCCCATATTCACTGCCCTAGATTTTCAAGAATAAATTTTATTTCGAGGAGCCTTGCTATTTAAGTGTTTAATCTTTCATATTTTAATCATATCACTAAATGTGATTTTTAAAAGAGCAAATATTTCAGTTAGATAAGTGAAATGATAAATTCCCTAATTTTCAAAGCAATTATCTATAGAAAGACATTAGACATAGAAAAAACAGTTTTAAAGAGTCAGTTATTTTTCAACATAAGGAAATAGTCTTATAAATGTATTTTCCATTTGATAAGTATAATTTCATCTTGAATTATAATCAATTATCTAAGAATTTCTTTTTCCCTGCCTCTCTAATTAATACCATTTCATTAATAAAGTGATTCAGATTTTCCATTCACTTGTGAGTCACCCTTATTCCAATGGATTTTTCATTTCTGAAGTTATTTTCATCATTTTCAAAAGAAGTTTATCATGGAGAGAGCAATGTAGAAATGAGCTGAATTCAGCTGAGGGTGCTATAGGAAAGCCCAGTTGTCCAGCAAATATAGCACATTGGATCCACTCACAGGCTGGTCTAAAGGGAGGCTATGAGAAATAGGTCAACTGTGACTCATTAAACCAAATTTTCATTATTATCTAGTTTTATGCCTCTTTCTATTTCTTACAAGAAGGAAGGAGTCTAAACAAATTGCAATCTAGTGTTCACAGTATCTCTTAAAAAATTGTTAAATTGCGATCCTTTCACTGACCATTTATTTTCATATTTGAGGGGTTAGTATTTACATTTCAGAAAGAGAAGCTGTATAATCTAAAAATGGCCAAGTCCAACCCTCGGCATATATGATAATAGCATGCTTCTGTCTCCATCTTGCCACAAAGTCCTTTCTGTTATGAGAAATGGAAAATTTACTGGTAGTTTCCAAGTGAAATGAAATTTTGTTGATGAGGTTTACATTGAACAGCAAAATTCCTTCAGATTCCTCCTTCAGGGACTTAGCTGATAGGCCCCTCTAGAGGAACAGCCCAGCCTTGATTCTGAAGAGCCTTTTTACCCTGTAGCTCCACAGCGTCATCAGCAACAAAGGGCCTCTGTGGACACTCCAGGCACCTAGATCCATCCTCCAAAAGCCTAGGGCAGTGTGAGTACAGAAACTGTAAATATTTTATCTGCCACCACTAGAAACAAACACGATAAAACCATTAGAAGTTAATTTTTATTATAACAGACATTCTAAATTTGTCTATTAAAAAAAGGAAAATTGAACCTATAGGCTTCACATTGGACTATATCCTCAGCTCTCTTAGAGTTTTTATTTTGAGAGACAGAGTTTCACTAAATTCCCCAAGCTGCAATCAAATTTGTGATCCTCCTGTCTCAGCCTCTGAGGGAATTGGCGTTACAGGTGTCCACAATCATGCCTAGCTTTTTTCTACATTTATTTACCTCTTTGTCGAACAAATATCACCAAAGATAGTTTGGGGTGTTTGTTTTGTATGTTTTTAGCTGTCAGATAATAGACTAAGGCTTTTCTTGAGAAGTGGTGGTGAAATTGTATCACTCTATTTGCATTTTTTTTCACACCAATCTTCCCAAGGATGCATTTAGAAATAGTTTGCCTGAGTTTGGAGTCTGCAGCTGAACTGTGGAAAAGGAAAAGATACCATGATGTGCTACATAAAAATCCATATTTCTGACTTCTGTTGAAAATATTTAAAGCCATAGTCTCATGTAGTAAAGCTCAGCTATAGCTAGTGTTGCATAACTCCACCATTTACATTTTCAGCTCCAAGTTCAGCTCTGAGGTCTACAGTGACTAGACCCACCACTAGCTAAGTCCACCACATTTTGCAATTTTATGTATCTTCTTTAGTAAGATGTTTTTAACTCATTCTTTCCATTTTAAATAGTCTTCAGACAGATTTTGATTTGGAGAGAGGTTTGGGGACTGAATTAAGTGCTTTTCCAACAAGGTACATCCCTGTCCTTTTCATTATTTTTTTTTAAATTTTGAGACACAGCTTCTTTAAGTTGCTGAGTCCCTAAGTTGAGATTCTCCTTTTCATCTCCCCTGAGTGCTGGGTTTATAGCTGTGGACTGCCACATCCTGCTGTTGTTTTTTTCTTCTTCTTTTTGTGCCATATAATGGAAACACGACTTCCTTGGGCAATTGTGTAGTACTGCAGTAATTTATAATCATTCCCTGTCTCCATGAGCTGCTGTTCTCTTTATACAAAATATAACTATTAAATAGAAGAAAAAAGAGTTTTATCATTTGTTTTCACAAATGCTAATCAGAATAAATGCTAATCAGAATAAAATTTGGCACATGTAAGAATTTTTTTACTCTCAAAATATCTACTGGAACAACACTAAATATTTGTCTGGCTTTCTTTTTAGCACTACATATGTCCTTAGAAGACAACATAAAGTGGCTCGGGGAAGTGATGGCTGAGATCGGATCAACCCATTCTCAGAGGATCGATGACTGGAACACCTTTGACATAAAGCAAGCCAACGCCATCATCAATTACTTACAAATCAGGTACAAATTTTTTTCCAGTGGCATTTATTTCTCATTATATGTCTTTTACAAGGTGTCTTTTAATTTTAAATTCAGTTTATAACAAAACCAGATGCTAACAGTATTTATTTGACAATTAAATCAGTCCAGAAACATAATCCTCAAATTTCCCATCTAATAAATAAAAGTCAGGTCACTGAATGTTTAGGCTAATGTTATGCTCCTAAATATGACTTCTGTTTGATAAATATAATTTCATCTAGTGCTAAAATAAATTACATAAAAATTTCTTTTTTTCTCAGAAAATTTTATTAATAAATTTTATTAATAAATTATTTGATGATTAGGCAAGTTTAATAACAATAGGACCTATGCTTCAGGCAGCTGACTTTTCCAAATACATAATTTTACATTTTAAAGAGTAACATGCATTTCTACTTTAATGTTTATTTTAAATGATTTGGATTAAAAGTTGAGGAAATCTATGTATTTTCCAAAATTTATTATGTGCCTCAAAATATTTTGTACTATTGCCCAAACAAACTCATTAAGGGCTCTGTGTAGTTAGAAAATGATGGTGCATAGAGGGAAAGTGTTTTATTGCAGTGATTCCTTAATGCTGAAGTAAGAAATTTCTCTTATATAGTTTTTCACAAAATCTGCGTAAGAGTCATGCATCTCCCCAAAGGGACATTTTTAGAATTTGCAAACATTCAAATGAGAATAGTGAAAATCTCTCTTTTGCCAAAATAACATTTCTGCATGGTATCTTTGTTCCTCATATGCTACGTCCTCCAATATTTTCCAACGTTAAAAATTAACATTCTAAAATAAAGAGTGCCAAGTCATATCCTAGACATCCTCACAATTTGCTTGGCAAGGACTATGATTGTCATTTGGAAGCTTTATAAATATTAGTGTGTTTAATATGATAAAGTGTATATACTGATTTTGGCATGAATTAACAATTGCATGAGATGAAATATATTTTTATGTAGCAGTATTTGATACATTGTGATTTCTTAATATAAATGCATTCCTCCTAATGAGTGATTCTCACTAAAAGACAGTAATTTTGTTCAGTTCAAGTAAAGTCCATTTCTTGTGTGGGAGGAAGGGTTAGAAATTCATAATTGGATGAGAACATGTTCCTCAATGTCTTTCTGACCCTCAGGACTTGAGAATCACTGGGCAAGAGAATTCTACCCTGCACATTTGTGTTACTCTGCTTTTATTTTGAACATGCCCAGTTGCTCTTACAAAACATGTTTTTCCAGCTGAGCTCTAAGCCCAGGCGGTTTATAATGGGCACTGTACCAATAATTAACCACAGCAGCAAAAGCCACAGAAGCACCATGATGACACTTTCCCACAATGAAGAATAGCCTCTTCTCCACTGAACTCATATCTTTAGGAAAACATTCATCAACATATTTTTAAATATTTTTTTAGAAAAATAATTAACCACGATTCTAACCAGAATAACTGCCTGGATCAAATCTCTCTGACAGCCCTGTAATCCTAGTGCTCTGGAAGGCTGAGGAGGATTGTAATTGCAAGTGAAACCTGAACAATTTAGCAAATTAGTGAAAAGCTGTCTTAAAAAATAAAAACAGTTAAGGCTGAAGCTCAGGACTAAGGCTCTTGTTTCCATGTAATCCCCAGTACTCCAAAAAGAAAAAAAAAAAAAAAACTAAAACTAAAATAAAGAAAAAACTCTAAAAGTAATGCTTGAAAAATGAATCGAATCAAGTAAATCAACATGTTTTTAGTGCTCTTGAATCTTTATATTGGGATTTTTTGTCAAGAAATCATGCATTTTAAATACTTCTATATGAAAAAGTAAAGAATTGGTTAGTAGGCTGTCTGGGGCTGATGCCGAAGTTGTGCGCAGAGAAACGTGCTTTTCTGCACCACCTGCTCCGTAGCTCTCAGAGGTCCACAGGTGTGAGTTCAGCAGCAGTTAAATCATAGAATGTGTTCATTTTGATGACTACAAAGCAGTTTTATAAGTATGATGCTAACTCAATTATCAGAAGCATAAATGTGCTTTAATTTAACCAGATATTAAATTTACCTGACCATGCAAAACGTTAGTTAATTTGGGGAGAATCGTTTCTAGAACTTGACCTGTAGCCCATGCAACTCAACTTGACAACAAATTAATTCGTACTGTTGTTTTTAATGTTCAAGTTGTATATCCCATTATAGCCTGTGATTTAAAAGAAAACTAATGCCAAAATATCTTCCCCACAATTCTTAAGAACTGGGGGATCTACATATGAAATATATACATCTGTGCATGTTGCATATTATATACAAGTATAAATATCAATGGTACTATAGCTTTTTAATTTAAATATCACTACATATAAATTGAATTCAAATCCATTGCTTTTGTTGTGTGGTCTACCTATTCCTTGGGAATCAGGTAGAACTACTATATCCGGGTGTATATTTAATATAAAAGAAAACAACGCCACCCCTTTGTGTACATTGGGTGTTGCTCTTCCTAGATGATGACGATGGATACCTTGAAACATTTGGATTCCTTCTTCCACGAACTTAGAACTAAGATTACATCACTGAAGGAAGAGTCTGGAGCTCCAGTCAAGTGGAGGTCTAAAGAGAAAAAATATGCAGTTCCATAGCTGAAGCATCACTTTGTTCTCAAGTAGACCATTTAGACGCTGCCTGTAAAATTTCGAGTGAATAGAGCAAGGGCTGGCCATGGCCTGGTCCTGAGAGAGCGGCTTCTTTTCAGACTTCCTCACTCGGACATTACCCTAGTCCTGGCCTCCCCACAGCCTTACGTCTTTGACCACTGCATCCAGGTCATGCATGTTATTTTCATGGCAGGAAGTTAATTTCCATCTTGGTATGGGATGTTCTAATTCCTAAAGGCTAAAAGATTATCAAATTACAGGAAGGAAGGAAATTTATGAATCAAGTTCTTTGTATAACATGATAGACAAAGAGAAATTTCAATCTAGCTCACTTAGAGGAATCCAAAATGTAGTCTTCAGTTTTTCTACTTAAAAGCAGTAATTGCCAGTATAATATCTTTAACATTACAGCTTTCACTAATGTAAAGGAGGGTGAATTAGAATTTATTTTGCTTCAGTGAATTCTCAAACTTTCCTAATCTTAATGTATTTTTCTAGCCAACAATTCAAAGGGATGTCAAAAGCTAAGTTAGTTTTCTGAATGTCGATGAGTAATTCAAGTGTATAAGGTTAAAAAAAAAACATGACTGAGTCCACACACGCATCACTTTTTAATGGATTGGCTTAGCAGTGAGATCAGCTGCTAATATAGCTCAGAGAGACCCAGCTGCCTGAGGATTTCTTCATTGATTTCAAATGAATTGAAACTTTGATCCATTACAGCATTCAGGAGAAGCCATTATTATACATGCTCTGTAGCTACATTTTGCAAATGTTAATTTCTCAGTTATATTAAAATCAATTTTCATAAATAGCAAAAGGCACCAGAGTGAAAGAGAAACCACTAAGACAATATTTTGTTCTTGGGCATTTTGCTGTATTATGAGTCTATTAATTTTCCCAACCAGCAGGAAGAGAATTAGAAAAACTCAACTATTATAACAAACAGGATATTAGAAGTCAGCCCTTCAGTAAATTCTTAACTCTCATTGATACATTCCTAAGCTTTTTAAACTTACCAGAAACATTTATTTTCAGAAACTTCTATCCTTGGGCTCTTGGTAGTTTTTATAAACTGACTACCTAGTTTTTGAATAGGAACAAAGGAAATAATTCATCTTAAGTCTCTTCTGCCCTTTGACGGGTGCTGAATGCTCTGCAGGAAATCGGACATCTTCTAAATGGATTTCACTTCATGTCATGTCATTTTTCAGGTGGTACTGCAGATTAATTTAATCCTGAAACAGTTTGATAATGTCAGAAATAATAATTGACATAGAAGTAGATTATAGAAATCCATGCCATTCATATCAGAGGAAATTAACTTTAATTTGGAACAAAGCATAATAAATAATGTAGTTTGACGTTATTTAGGGATGGTGCATTTCTGTTTTCAAACCAGAGTAAACATGTAATCTCATTGCTGTCTTACCTGAAACCTACTTAATCCTCACAGAGGGACTTGCTGGCATTATTCTAGGTACTGTGTTGCACAGTCAATGTATAACAAAACAAAATTTCAAATTCTTAGCATCGTGTGCAATTTCTTTTAGAACAGAGGAGATGGCTAATTTTTCATTAGCATTTAATATCTTTAGCTTAGTAAATATGAATTTTCCTTTAATGAGTACCTTTGTATAATGATAGATATCTAGCCCTATTATACATTTTTTTTAATTTCAGCTTTTTTCAACACTACAAGCTATATGAGTTTATGTTCTACTCTTCCAGGGACGAAACTGTGATAGGGACTGAGGTAAGTCATTTATCTAGATGGAGCCAATTAAGCTGAATCGCTTAGTGCATGCTGATTAGCATCTGGATCTTTTAACTGCTTAAAGCAACTTCCTGTCAAGATTACTCAAGTGTTAATATAACCAACTAGTGCACTGCACAAAGAATAATTATATAAAGTGAGCCTTGGTTTAAGAAAATAAGCTGCCTTTTGGCATTTGAATCATTGTTAATCACATACACTTTAAGACTTTATGGATTATTTGACAAAGCTCAATGGAGTAGAGTGCATATGTCTTCATACAAATAAAAGCAGCAAAATGAGATAAATTAATTTGGTTAAGTCTTATAATTTCACATTTATTTTCAGTTTATGCATTTTCTAAGGTCTAATTCAAATCTTATTTCCTCACTGAAGCAAGCCTACCTTCACTACATATAAATGGAACAAAGGGTTTAGACAAACTCCGATTGTAGCCAAAGATTTTATTTCACTTGGTCTCCATGAACTCTGGTCATATCACACCATAAGCACATAAATATGCACTGTCACATGGGTTCCTAAATTTTTCCTGTGGTTGATATAGTCATTGAAGCCCAAAAGTAAATTTCCCAAAGCAAGGGTCATGTACTCCTTTTCTCTGTGTGATGGTGTATAGTATCACACCAGAAACAACCTCTCCTCAGTTAATACTGTGTAAGCTGTTCAGCATCTGTGAACAGAACCAGTGTCCACCAACAAGTGGCCTGCTTGGAGATGCTTTTAGATCTTGTCACATATAATTAAATATTTATAGTTACTAGAAGTCAGTAGGGTAGGGAAACATTTGAAGAAGATGAAAAAGGCTGTGAAAAGTGATCTTGTATGTTCTGAACCACTGAGTCTTCATTGCTCTGCAGGAGCATTGGGTACAGTAGAGGCAACTATCAGAATCAAGCGATGAATAGATGCAAAGTCATAGTTGCTCTGTCCTCAAAGTTGCTGTTCTGGGATTTATAAATTGCTTACTTCAAAAACACCTCTCTCACTGTTACCCTCCACCAACCAAGCACCACTGACTATGAGCCTCTTAAAAGTAAGAAGCAGGAGAATGGGGAGCCCTTTCTGCTTTCAGTTTTCCTTAAAATTTCTTCTTTGTGGTCTTCTGATCCTCTAGTGTAAAATCGGTGTCACTTGACAACGTTTCAATGAAAACGTTTCCATCCCAGAATTATATCATATAGCTCAACAGTATTGTAGTAATTATTTATTTGAAATATAAGCTCACCTCTTCTGTCTAGCAAAATGTTGGAGAATGAGTGTCTTGAACAGCAGCATAATTAGATATTTAGTCATCAAGGAAAAAAATTCAAAGCTCCCTTTTTCCTTGTTAATTGAATAAAACCTTTCTTCTATGTTGAAGATATATTTAGGTGATGTTTGTCCTTAGGGAAAGATAAACTGGATGAAGTCAACATAGATCGGCTTTTTGATTTTTCATTGTCTTTTGAATACTATATTGTGGCATCTTATGGAGTCTTAGGAGTGTCTGATAGCTTTTGGTGCAAATATCTGTTCTGTAATGAACAACTTTTCAGAGAAGAGTCTGAGGTTGGCTCCCTTCATGTGATTATTCATGCTGATCTTAGTTCTCTGGGACTAAATATGGGCCACATGAGAACCATACAAATGTTTCAGATTTAAGTCTCAGGTAAGCATTCAATTTAGAAAATACTGAAGAAATTTAGTTTCTTAACTGTAGATAGGCCATTAGGAGAAAATGTAAATGCCCTCTGTTTATAGAAGTCTCCTGTTCATAAATGAAAACAAAATAATAAAATAGAATATATCTATTTTTCAAGTGTCAATGAAATAACAGATCTAAGTAAGATGATCCATGACTGCTAACATCACAAAAAGAGAGAACAAACAGAATTTGCAAGATAATAAAATAAAAACCATCTTTCTTAATTACTTTTCTTGTTGCTGGGACTAAATACTCAGCACTCAAGTAAAGGATAAAGGGTTTATTTGGCTCACACTTTGTAGAGCTTTCAGTGCATAGTCAGCTGGTTCCAAGGCTGAGGGCCTGGCAAGAGGGCACTGCAGGAGAGAAACAGGCCACAGCAAGCAGGCCAGAGCACATTAGCCTCCTTCTGCCCCTTGCATTTTATGTAGGCTTCTTATGCTGAGGCAGGTGTAGCACTCACACCCTTCCTTCTGGCCAGAACTGTGCCAAACCAATAAGGGAGCTGATTTAGTAACCACACATCCTGGATCCCTGCATCACTTACTCAAGATCCAGCCACATCTAAAAACCTCCCTCTATGACTTCATGAGGCTTTAGGGGAACATCTAGACACAACCCATAACACTGTCCATGTATTATTCTTGCCAGACATTTGAAATTGTCTATCTGCTGGCTATTCTAACACTAACTACTCATTTCCTTAAAATGTGGAAGAAAAAGGAGCATGTTAAGATAATTACAGAAATGCAATGCCATGCAGTTAGCAAACCTGACTGAGGAAACTACAGGATAGAATATGTGGAATCTTCAAGAGAGAAATTGCAAGGTAGTAAAATAAAGTATGTAAAGTTAATACTATAGATTAAAGATGCATTCAATTTCATTGTAAGTGTCTTACTTGGAATCTATCCTATGATTTGGGTATTATTTAAGAGCATCCTCAAAGGTTCATGTATTGCAAACTTAACTCCTATCCAGTTTGGTGATGCTGGAACTAATTAAATATTTAAGAGCCAAGGCCAACTGCAGGTTATTAAGAACATGATCTCAGAAAGGATTCCTCTTTAGGTCATGAACCATACAGTCAAAAGGATTCGATTTTTAGATCATTTGGAGCATACTCTTGAAAAGAATTATGGAACTCCAGTCTGACTTTGGCTTCCTATTTCTGGCCATGCCCTCTTCCTTCCTTCCCCACACACTCTTGCCACTGTGACACATCTGCCCCCCATAGTCTCCTCAGTCCTTTGCCTCTCTGTCTCCAGAACTATGAACTAAATAAACCCCTTATTCTTTACAAAGTTAGCCTGTCTGAGATGTTTCCTTATAGTAACAAAAGACAATATCCTATTACTTCAAATAGCCAAAAAGCCAAAAAGCCAAATAAAAAAGAAAGAAATAGAAGAGTTATGATATAATCAGATGTATTTGCATATTGGCTATGTATTTGATCATGACTGCAAACTAATTCTTGGAACCTATGAATATACTAAATTACATGGCAAGAGAAGCTGTACAGATTTGATTAAGTAAACGCATTTGAGTTGGGGAAATTATTCTGGATTACTCAAGGGAGTTCAGTATTATGGTGAACGTCCCTATTAAAAATGACAAGGCAGGAGTGTCAGAGTGAGAGAGAGGAAGATCTAAAGAGTACGGTACTAGTGAACTTTAAGATGAGGAAAGTGGCCACATGTTTATTAAATATCTATGTCAATATTCACCTTATTATTGCTGCTTATTTTTAAATTTAAAATTAACCTAATGTGTATGTAGAATTCTAGCACACTGTATATACAAGTATTTAGTCATGTAAATCAGTTGGAGTATACTTAATTTTAAAAAATTTAGACTGCTCCCTTTTACCAGATTTTAAAATGAGTTCAGTTTCCTAAAAGAACCATCTTCCATAATGACAATTGTATCCCATAATGGCAAACGACAATGAGCCCAACGCTGTCACCAAGAACAGCTAGAAAAACTGGCCAAGACATCTTTGAAGTCATGTATTTAAAAAGCTATGGAGCAAAGCTCAAAAAATTCATGTCCAAGAGGTAATCCAGGAGTTGGGCAATGTTTTCCACTCCTGATTATCCAGCAGTTTAGGAAGTGTAGCTAAAAGACTTAGAAACTAAGAAGTAGAGCTTTGAGGAACACATGGAACCACAGAAATGAAAGCTGGAGGGGAAAAGAACAGTGTAAATGGCAAAAGTTCTGTGTTAGACTCCACAGGATCATCTTCTTAAAACTCAGCCCCCATCAGCCTTGAACTTCAACTTCAAATTACTTCAGTTTCTAGTGAATTTAACTGTGTGTGATGCCAACCTCTTCTGAAGTAAAATCAAACTGTGCCTCACTTCAAATTGTATTGACACTTTGTTATGATCAGTATCAGACATTTGAAATGGTCTATCTGCTTGCTTTTCTAACACTAACTACTCATTTCCTTAAAATGCGGAAGAAAAAGGAGCATGTTAAGATAATAAATACAGTACAATAAAATTCATACAATAAAATATAAAACCCTGGGAACACAAAAAAATAAGAACAAACCGCAAGTAATTTTATGGTTTAGTAGTCATACTAAGAGAATTATGCTTGCGAAAATGAATACTTGTGGAAAAAGAACATGTTGGATTTCAGCAGAGAACAAGAAATTTTGAAAAAATATTAAGTGAAAATTCTAAATTGAATAAATTCACTGAAGTTAAGAAGTGATGGATATGCTTAACAACAAATTAATCATAGCCAAAAGAAAAAAACTAGTAAGTTCAAGTAATGCCAGAATAGAAACATCTAAACCGACACACAAGTATGCAAAAGTATAATAAACAAAACAAAACAAAAAGTCTAAAAATGCCTGGCTACAGTGAAAAAGTCTGACATCGAGATCGTGGAAGTCACTTACAAAGAGAGAAAATGGAGGTGACATCTTAATAATGAATTTCCAAAAATATCTAACATTAAGGCATAGATTTAAGATTCACTACGAATCACCAGTTCTATACATGGGCACATCATAACAACATTCCTGAAAATAAAAGTTGAAGAATATCTTAAAACCAGATATGGAAGAAAAACATTCCTCTCAAGGAAACAACAATAAAAGTGACTGATGATTTCTGAACAAAAACAATGAGATCCAGAATATAATGGTGAAAGCTCAATTATTCCAAAATACAGTGGTATATCAATTTAGAATTTAAGTTCTGAAATTTCTGGAAAAGATGATCACATTCATGTTTGTGCAAGAAGGATGACCAGGATAGTGTTCATCAATGTAAAGTTCACATATGAAAGCAAAATTTTTCCAAACACTTCTGTTTGTGAGCCAAATTGTTTACAAACAAAAGCATTCAGGAACTGAGGTACCACTGTACCTGCCTGTGCAGAATGACACAGCATACAAAAATAGCATCAAAAATAAAAATTATACAATGTTGAGATTGTAACAAAAAAGTAAGGAAACATTTTATGTATATGGGGGGGGTGGTAGGGTGGGTAGGGCTATGGGAAAAAATGAGAATTAAGTTGTGTCTTATACTGATACAAATCCCCATTATGGAGTGCAATCATGATGCTATATGTAATGTACCAATAAAGATTAAATTTTTTTTTAAAAAATGTGTTAAGGGAACTAGATTTAAATACTTTAGTTTTTTTGCCAGTATGATTCAATGCACTTTCATGATAAAACTTAAAATGTTAAAACACAATAGCAGAAACGTGAGCAAAGAAAATGAAGACACTATACTTTACCAATGAACACATATTCAACTGTTATAGCTACTAAGACACATGCCATGATTCAATGTCCCCCACAGTCCCATTTTTAAAGGCTGGGTGCCCCAGACGGTGGTGTTGTGAGGATACCTTTATGAGAAAAACCCAGACAGAAATACTCAGGTCAGTAAGATCTCCCTTGGAGGGGCCTGCAGGACCCCATTTCCCTTTCCACACTCCTTTTTGTTTCCAGCATATAAAGCTTTTCCTGTCATATGTCCCTTTCATCCTGTGCTGCCTTGCTACAGGCCTGAAAGCAACAGGGCCAACCCATCGCAGGCTGGAACTTCCCAAACGATGAGCCAAGTAAAGCTTTTTTCTCTGGGAGTAGATTTCTGAGGCATTTTATACAGTGACTGAAAGCTGCCTAGAGCAGCCAAAAAATTTAAAAAGGATTTTTTTCAATTATAAGATTGGTTAGTGGTATAAAATATTAACCCCTTATTTTAGAGAGGACAAAGGAGAACTTATGTTTTCCTTGAGAAGTTCCATTTGAAAAATTTCATTTCTAAAGACACTTTGAATGTAGGCTGGCAAAATCTATAAAGTGTTTCTGATGTTAATATCTTTGGACGCCTAACATCTTAGAATCTTCCTTGGAGATGTAAGACTTCATTATTTTAAAGTATTTTAACCTGAAAGTTTACCAAAAGATGGTTTATCACCGTTAAAAGTTGAAGAAGATAAATCAGAAGGCAAAAGGTTAAATACAATGCAATAGACTCACACTATAAAAAAACTAAGCTTTTAAAAGGGATGGAGTAGATTCCTAGGTATGGTGATAGAAATATCCCTAAAATATAGTCTTAAATTAAAAAAGTGTAAATGCAAAACTAATACATATAGTGCTTTCATTTCTTTATTTATAAAAAGCAAGTGATACATCCGTATCATCACAACACCTGGGAGACTGAGGCAGGAGGATTGTTTAGGAGTTTGAGGCCAGGCTGAGCTACATAGCAAGTTTAAGACCAGTCTGAACTGTATAGTGAAACACTGTATTTAAAAAAATCATGAAAAGACATAGACATATAAGTGACAGAAAAAGAACTAGAAAAATTTATAGTAGCCCTTCATGTGGCTTTCCCGTGGGTAGTGGAATGGAAGTAGGAGTTGGACAGGATATGAAAAGGAACATTTTATTCTGTCTATTTCAGATTTACAATGGTCTTCTAGAATGCGAATGTCTTCATGTATTACTTGTTCAAGAATAAAATTGTTCCCTAGCTCATTCCCAAGAAGTACTGAGACACGTCTTGTAAATTAAATGTAGATATAAAAACATGCTTACTGCTAACATATTGACAGATAGACGATTGGTTAGAGAGACATTACCTGCATTTCTACAAGATAAAGACTGAACAGCAAAAAAGGTAGTTGAACTTTTGATCATAAAATTAAATACATTACGAGTTCATTTCTATTATATTTAGATTTTAAGGTTTAGTTGAAAAATCATTTACATAGTAAAAGAATTTGATGTTGAGCTATAACATCCTAAATTTTCCTAAGGAAAATAAAATTAATATCCTATGTACTCTCAGTGGATTTATGTTATGTGTATTTATTTATTTATTTATTTATTTATTTATTTATTTATTGAGACAGAGTCTTGCTTTGTAGTTCAGGCTAGCCCTGAGCTCAGCCTCAAACTCACATCACAGCAATCCTCCTGCCTCTGCCTCCTGAGTGCTGGGATTACAGGCGTGAGCCACCACGCCCAACACTGTGGTATGTGGTACTGATTGCTGCTGGGTGTGAGTCTCCACACCCAGTATTGTTATGTGATTACTGGGGAATCAGACCCGGGCCCTTGTGCTTGCAAGACAGGCGCCGGAACCACTGAGCTAAATCCCTGGCCCTATATATGTGTATTTAAATACATGCACACATGCATACACGTATATAGGTTTACATTAAGAAATCAAAAATTTAAAAAATGTAATCTTTTTAATAACTTCCAAACTGTGATAAATAGAGTTTTAACCATGTTTACCCAGCACACATAGCATGCTGCAGCAAGAGACTGTGTAACATGCAGATTTTCAGACTCTCCTTTGCACAACTTCAGGGGTGCCCTCTGCGTTCTGGACCATAATTATGGTTTTAGGGACTCCACAACCTGTGTAGCCATTGGTAGGGGCCCTGTTTGCACAAGTCCTAGCATCCCAGTATCTGATTATTATAAATCTGATAGACTCGGAGAGATATTTAAAGAGAATCATAAATATACGTAAGTGGTCTCCTTCCTAGAGTCAGCCTTTGGCAGCCTTTCATAACCCAAAATAATTCCACTTAAGGTCAGCAAATACAGGAAGTTCAGAGCCCTCTAAAATCAGTGAATGTCAACTGTATATAATTTCATGTTCTGAGCACTTACTCCTAAAGCAAAAACAAAATAAAGAAAAACATTTTCCCTTATTTTAAAATTCACATAGGTTACTGGTGTTAATGACTGTGTACATAAAATTGTTAGCTGTTAAGGGAAAAATAACCGGGTAGAAACATAAACTTTATTTTCTTTCTTTAAACTATAAAGTTACCATGTACTGAATAAATAAAATATGAAACTTATTTAAACAGTCACCCTTTTAAGGAAAAAAAAAAAGCAGTAAAACAACATTGCATGTCTGATCATATTTTGGAAAGGAAGAAGGCAACTGAAGCGTAGCTACAAAGATATCCTTTTTCTCTGCAGTTTACCCTTGAGATGTACCTATCAAAATAATCTAAACTTACCCAGATGATGTTTTTAATCTTAAAAAGGCTTTTTTTTTCTTGTTGGATGATCCTATTAGCAAACTGCTAGAAGGGAAAACAATACAGGACATAATTTGTAGTTTGACCTGTTCACATCGGGTGTTGCTAAAGAAAATCAATCCAAAGATGTTGTGTTAAAATAACTTTATCTGCTCCAGCTAGCAAGTGTGACTAACCGACTTTAGAATCTATCGTTTTTTTAAAAAATGCTTGATGCTTCAGTAGACAATTTATCAAACTTCACTCCAGTCCTTTTTCTCCAAAGGATAGAAAAACAATCATCCTTTCCTAAAGATGAATCTTTGAGAAGAAATTCAAAGAATCTGTCTCCAGCAAAACAACTGACAAATGGCAGAATGAAATTTAAAGATGGTTTCCCTCACAGGTCACGTGGCGCTCAGCTCTGAAGCCCATCACTCAAATGTTTCCATCCATGGAGTCACTAGCATCAGTCTCAGCTCATATATGACCCATTCTCTGATTGAACGAAGTGGATCTTTTCATAGTTAATTTTCCTACTTACTTCTGCCCGGGAGTGTAAATCTCTTCTTGCTTCCTGAAATACCCTTGTCTTTAGTGCCAATTTAAACCTACTATTCTCTCATAACTAAATTTGAGAGACATTTCTCTTGAAGAAGAAAGAAACAAAGGAAAGAAAGAATAGAAGGAAGAAGGGCAAAAGAAAGAATGTTCCCTAATGTTACCTTCCATATGTAAGAACCGTCATTGTGTAACTTTTAGAAAATGTCTTCTCATCATAGTTGTACATCTCATGAAACCCCATATAAGGTTCCACAAGATCAGAGTAATTGACATTGCTTCTCTGTTTTTTTCCTCAGAGTAAGAATTATATATATTCAATTAGTGTTCAATAATTTTAACTAAGTAATTTAATATTAAAAAATGTGTTTTTTACTAACTCCAAAACACTACTTAACTCAGTCTTTCAAATGACCAGTAATTAAGCCTATTATGAAAAAAATTCAAAGCTGATATTAAGACAAAGTAGATTTACATTAGTTATTTTAATTATGGAAAAATTATTTTGTATGAACCAGCCTAGGGAATGTCTGTTTTGGGAGTTTTTATGTTTTATTTTTGAGACAGGATCTCATTTTGTGGTTCAGGCTGGCCCTGAACTCACTATGTAGCCCAGGCTAGCCTCAAACTCACAGGAATCTTCCTGTCTCTGCCTCCACACCCAGCACTGTGGTATGTGGTTCTGATTGCTGGTGGGCATGAGTCACCACACCTGGCATTGTTATATGTGGTTACTGGGGATTAACCCAGGTCCTGACGCTTGAAAGGCAGGTGTCAGAACCACTGAGCTAAATCCCCAGCCCTTGAATATAGTCTCTTCTAAATCAATGCTCTGAGATACTAGAGGTCACTAATATTTATTCCTACATCACAGTTTAGAACTTCTATTTTAGGGAAGAACACAAAAGACTTTTTTTTTTTTTTCAGTACCAGGAATCAAATTCAGGATCTTGCACTTGCCAGTCAGGCATGGTCCCACTGAGATACATCCTCATCCCCACAACAGACAAATTTTAAAAATCAGACTTCAAAATTAAAATGATAGCAAAAGTATAATAGCTTTAATAGCTAGTGTAAAAATTTCTTAGATTAATAAGAGGTTACTGTATGAATGGAAAAAATCAATATCATATTTAAAAGATAAGATACATAAACAACAAATGAACTTTTTCAAAGGTTTTCACCCTTTATAGTACTAAAAGAAATGTAATTTAAATTAATTATTGGTCTCAAATTTTAAAATGGTGAAACACTGTCTTGTGGTGAGATGAGCTGTTTCTCACATATGCTAGGAAGTATATGTTTACAAGCTTTTCTGGGATTAACTTAGCAAGATATAATAAATTTTAATGTGTTCATCTTTCAAGTCAACTTGTACTGCTGTGCATTTATCTGAAGTAGACAATCAGTGGGCAATAAAACTATGGAGTGTCTTATGTCTGACATTAGAAAAGAAGTTCGGAATTTTGTGGAGTCTCTTTCTGGTTGTTATTAAAAGTATTCATGTAGTGCTTAATTTGTGATGGGGTATTATTCACACTATGTTAATTATGTGATAAAATAGGCTATTAAATGTGTCTACTGTGATGGCAGTTTATAGTTTTATATCACAGCTATGTATGGGTATAGAGAATAGCTTCTGAAGGACAGACATAAAATGTTGACAAGTCACTGATGTTGATAGCATAGCAGGTAAGCTTTCCCTGTACTTAACACAATCAAAATGTAGCTATCTGTTTTAAAGGAAAGTTTTAAACAATAAAAGGTTTACTTCATCTTTTTATTTTCCTTCTTCAGCATTTTTCATTTTTTCTTGTTTATTTAATGTTACAGTATTGCATAAGATTATGAAAATGTCTGTTTTATTTTGAAGAAATGCATTTCATGTTTATTTGATTAGGCAGTGTGTCCTTTTTCCCTAAAGCAAAAAGTTCTATTGCAAATGAAGTTTTAATTGGTACTGGAGGATGAGCATCTTATTATTCATGAGTTATAGAAATCACACACACAAGTGTCCAGGGTAATAACAATAAGGGCTCTTGCCCAGGAAAGTGAGGCACTGTGCCTGCATGCCAGGTACAAGGCCCTGAGTTCGACCCCAGTATTAGAAAAAGAAAAAAAGACTAGCTATAGAGACTTGCTCTACAGCTTAAGATACAATCTATGTAATAGATGGCAAGATAGAGGAGGATGAATGAAGGTTAAGTCATTTGTCTCTCTTCTATGATTAAATACCTGTGGAATTCATTAACAGTCCATGATTCTGGACTAAAACAAAGTGATATTTTTCAATTCAAATCTTTATTGTTACATTATGAATACACATCATCGCATTCAACATTGAGAGTTTGTACCGGAATATCACATGACTTGTTCTTAGACTTATCTAAAAGGTGTAGAAATGCCAACAGTGGATGATGTCAGGTTCACACACCTACATTCAAGAAACATTTTCAAATCAAAATGTGTGCAGAGCTGAGTAACCTGGATTCTTCAGGAACAGAGTCCCCCGAAGAAGAAAAGATTTAGAGTTGATACAATAACTGCTTTCAGTTGTATGAACTGGCAAAACAAACAAACAAAAAGCAGTCAGTCTTGTCTGCATAACTCCCAGATGGCAGACCAAAAGACCATGGAGATCTCCTGCAGGATGATTTGGACTAAATAAATTCAATTACTTCCTAAATGAAAGTATCCAAAAACGGAAGAAATGTGATGTAAAAGAGCAGAGGGGCATGTCTTCCTTTTATACTCTCAGCGCAGGTCCTGCCAAACAGAAGGCACACCAGAAGGCACTTAATAAATTTTTATGGAATGAATGGAGAGGTAACAAGTTATACCCTCCTTGAATATATTTCAAGTTTAGCAAATGATTTGTGTTAAATAATACTTTTAAAGTTGTTTAAAGAATAGGATAGAAACTTAGCTAGGTATCTGTATAAATATGTGACTAAATCAGATTTTTCTAAGATTTTCTAGGACAATTTCAATTCAAATGATTTTGTCCTCTTCTTCCCAAGAGTATATTTCCAAATGTTCTTCTTGTTAGCAGAGTCCAAAATTTATAGTGAGCCAGTCTTACTCTGGGTAGCATAACTAATAGAATGACAAAGTGGATTCCCGTCTACAGGCTGGAAATCATGTTGGACTGTTAAAGCTGGAGTGGATAGAGAAATATAGCTGTTTATTACTAGGAAGCCATTTACTATAAATATACAGCTGGTTCTATCTCGGTGAATGCAGACTTACGTGTTAATAAGTGTAATCAGACGTAAGTCACCCAAGACCTTAGGGTGATATATTTTTATTGATTACTTTTTTTAAGAAGACAATTTGGGTCACAGTTCTATATTATTAGGCCACAAAACAGTAATGTTTCCATAGAGTTCAAGTGTGATGACTAGGCCACCCTTAAGGCCTGGCAAGAGTTTGACAGATGGCTGAGAATATGCGAGTAAGTATGCACTGTGCAGAAAGCATGCAAGTGAAGAGTCAATCAAGAGAGAATAAACATGCTTAGCAAGAGGCCACCTTATTGGTATTCCGACTAGAGAATTGGGCAACTTTCTATGCAAATTACACAGCTGCATCAGCACCATTGACACTATAGGAGTGAAGATTGAAAAACAACAAAGTTGTCTGTAGCAAAATAGCTGTGTGTTGGATCAAGGAAATAATGTAAGTGGAGATGTGATAGAGGAGTTTTGGAGGGTTGTTTTGTTTTTAAGTTACATTTTTGCTCCATTTGCTTGGAGCACTAATGACCATGGCAGAAGCAGTGAGTTTAACTGATGAATATGGAGTTTCCTATCTCCCAGAGCGTGGTTTTTGGACTAATAAGAATTTAGATGGGAACTGCAACCCGCTTTCCCTCATTACAAGATCTGCATGCCTGTTATGCAGAGTATCATAAGTGGGCAAGTGCTTATGGGAAAATTCTCTCTCCTTCCCTTTCTCTCTCTCTCTCTCTCTCTTTCTCTCTAACATCTCTTTTTATCTCAAAAAAGTAGACCATCTATTATTTCGAGAATTTTTTCAGTACTTATAAATAATCAAAGATTTGCATATTAAAAAGATGAAATATTTTAATGAGAAACAAATACAGATGAGGTGAACAAATGAATGTAGATATTTTGCTTTATTTAAAGAATGAAAAACTAGCTTGAATTATCTTTTCCCAAAAAAAAGCATAATATATTTACTGAGCACTATGAATTCATACATGTAACCTGGAGCAACTCGTGTGTCTTCTATGAAGTCCTTGCTAAATTTTATAGAATATGGGACGGGAAACTATGCTCCCCCAAAGAACACTGCTCCTCCTAAAAACAACTGCTGTGATCTGAACTAAGGCATTGTTCCTGAGAGCGTTAATTTGCATGTAATCTGACCAGAGCTGCCTTGCTTGAGGTTGCTCTGCACTCCTCTCAAGCACACATATGTTCACACATGCACACACACACACACACACACACACACACACACACACACAACAAGAAGACGAGATGATTCTTGTGAGCCTCAAAGAAACACTGACTGGGTTTTTCAGAAGCAAGTTAGCCCTAAAAGAAATCTAGACGGTTCGCTGTCCAAGCTTCCTTTGTTGTTTTAAAATATGTTACAAAGTTTGTCAGTACTTCTCCTCTCCAGAGGAGTGATTTTCCTCCCCTCAAATGTAAGCTGGACCTAGGGGAGTGCTGCTTCTATTTTGATGAATAGAAAGGGGAATAAATGATGGGTGTCACTTCTATTTAGATAGAGTGGCTTCCTTGGTGGCTCTCTTGAGTCATGCACACTGGGAGAAACCATCTATTGTGTCATGAAGATGCTGAGAAGCTTTATAGAGGCCTAAGACTCACTTGCAATCCAAGGCTGAGCTTGGAAGTAGATTCTCCCAAGCTGAGGGTTCCTCCAACCTGGAGACAGTGCCACCTAGCCAAATCTCTCAGCTTCCTACACCACAGAATTCTATGTTTCTGAATGTTTAGTGGCCAATTTGTTACATATTTCAGGCATTCCCAAGATGTCTTGAGAATTCTGCTAAAAAGGAAATCCAAGTGTCTATCATGAAGAGCTCATATTTCAAATCATTGCACATAATAGATGTTCAATAAATAGCTGTCCATAGCATAACTTGATATCAATTTATTTTGACTTGTGCAAAGCAAAATTAGTCTCTTGGTAAAGTTTTCTAAGAATTCAGACTAGATTTATAGAGAGAAGTGCTCCACTGTTTGCTGCTAAGCCATGTATAAGTAAGACTGGCTCCTCAAAAGTAGAACACTTGCACTGTGAAATGGAAACATTGTGTTCAAAGGGAACTGGTGACTGGGTGGGGGCAGGAGAAAGCAAAGGAAGGACAGAAAAAATTGTTGGTGAAAGGAAGAAAACAGAAATAAAGCAATGTATATAGGGTGGGTGGTAGAGAGGGCAGAGCAATTGGAAAAAATTTAAAAAACAACATATATTATTTACAGGTATAAATTGCCAATGAGGAATGTGATCAGAATATATCCCTAAAAGGTACCAATAAATTCAATGTATTAAAATAATAAATACATACAAGCTCTTTCCCTGGAGTCGATGCACTCTCTCTGGAGCAGGACTAGGCTCACATTTCATTTCCACAAGGGCAAAGCAGCTGTGCAATTAGAGTTCATCAAGTTCTCTGCCCACAGAAACAATTTTAGGTTCTAACCACTATTCTAGTTCCAAGTGTCGCCTGTGATCTCGAAGCCAGTTCCTTTTGCCCCCTGAGTACTAAGATATTTAGTGACCAAGTGCAGCACGCCTAGCAGCGTTCTAATGACTCTGGTGACTTACTGACAAACCAGTCATTGAGCTCAAGTACAAATGCTACTTTTTGTGTGTCGTGTGACACAGGCTTGTAAAGCAGTTACTCATAATGTTAGCAGCTTAGCAAGAGAAATAGATATTAATTTAAAAAGCTCACAGGCATATAGTTTTAAATCAAGTACTCTAAAGGAAAAATACAGGTTGCTTGACAAAAAGGAAGATTTGAGAGCTTTCTGTGATAAGGTGATGACTAGACCAAAAGATGCTCTTCTTGAGTTAGTTCTTTGGGGAGACATCAAGAGGTGATATGGTAGCTAGGCAAAAGTATAAGGCAAAGGGATTTAAGTTACTGTATGCCATGCATTGTCTAATCACATCTAATAACAAATATGTGTGCCCTTTGCATCAACCATTGCAGGTGGGCTCCCTTTAACCACACTGTAAAGCTGTGAGACCCAGAACTACTGTCTACATGGTCAGCTACCCTTCTCAAGACCCTCTGAAAAGGCTTTAACTTAATCTTGAATAGTACCAAAAAGAGCCTTGAAGGAAAGAGCCTATTTAAATCACTTTTAAGACAAGAAACATGTAATAATACTGATTATCCTCAGAAATTTCAACAGTTAAAACACAAAAGAGAACAGAGTTTAACTTTATTACCTTTGAAACATGCACTTTTAAATAAAATATGATCTAAATACTATTGTAACAAAGTTATTTTGAATATTCATAACTTTTACAACTCTTTAAATTCCCTTATGCTTTCCACTCTTGAACCTCATAATATTCTCCTTTATGTAATAAATATTACTAACCAAATAGGTATGTCTACATTTATATAGTTTATGAAAATGGACACTCTACATATATTAAATTACAGTGAAAATTGAGAAAAGAAATGGCAAAGTAGTTCATTATCCTTTGTTAAATAATGCTTTTTAAATAATGTGATCATTAAACACAAATGAGAATAACTAGTGTAAGTGTAAATTCCTCAAAACTTAAGATGTTGCTTATGATAAACTCGTTGGATGAAGTTCTAAATATTTAATTGTTTTGTTTTCATAAAATGAATGCAGCCACCTATTCAGTATAATTAGATATCTAGGTAAAAGCAATTAAATTGAACATAGCATTTTCCAGATGTATTTTAAGTAGCATAAACAATCCTGCATTGAGTATCTAGCCTACTGCTTGGGTACCTTTTGTTTACTCCTCAAAATTCATTCCTATTCTCTTCTCTAAGACTCTGGAGGTCAACCTGCAAGAAAAACACCCATAATTCCCTTACCCTCTGGTTTCTAGCTGAGACACTGGGGATTATTGATGGAATGGAGGTAGGAGTTTTTTCCCCTGGTTCTCCTGTTGGGTCACAGCCCACTGAAGGATCGAGGTTTCCATTTTGTCTATGCAGCCCTTTTCTCTGTGTTCTGGAAACTGTTCCCTCCACTGACCCAGTTAGCCCAGGAAAAAGAAGTGGAATGTTACACACCCACTGTTGGTTACCTTGCTCAAACTACCCTGTACTTCTGCAAATAGTCCCTGTACTAAACTTGCCCCTATTACTCAGCTCTGGGGTATCCTCTCTTAGAACTTTGAGAGTGTAGACCCAGATTTCGGGAGTAGCAGCCTCAGGAAACTGACCTTCAAAATGGAATCCCAAACTGGGTTGTTCACACATATAAATGGTATTTAGATAGCTAATTGGGCAGGTTCTATGGAGGAACCCCAATGCAACTGAGAGCTGACAGGATAGTTGACAAAAAAGGACTATTGGCAAGGGTGCACTTACTTTGGCATTTGGACTGGAGACTGTTGCTTGCACACTTAGTAGGACTGACGGTCTGGTTGGCTGGCTAACTAACAGCTGAACTCAGGGTTGTCCTACAGGCAGTTAGATTAGTGTGAGAGATCTCCTCACATTTGGCATAAAGGAAAGAATCTACAGCTCAGAATCCTGAAATAATACACCCTGTTTAGTCATTTCCTAACCATTAGTCTCTGGATTGTCCAAAGTAAACATTCATCAAGCCATTAAGAAAAGTCCCTGGGTTCTCTGCCATGACTTGTCTCCTTAGTAGTGGGTATGCACTCTAGGGCTTCTGGCCAGAGAAGTGAGAAGCCTAGAACCATGTTTGAGAAGGAGACCATGCATAAGGCATAGTCCACACTCACCTACGCACTGGCATGGTAATACTTTCTTAGTTCCCAGATAAATTTGTAATTATATTAATGAAAAAAAGATACAACTGTGGAATAATTTCTCTAAATTATCTGGTGGTATCTATATTTCTCACTAATGCTTTAATGAATGTGTAGAACAACGTAGAGCATTATTGCAAGTGTAATGTAACTTGAAGACAGAAGGTGATTTGCTGGGTTGGTTCAAGATAAACACTCTTCACTTAGTCCCTGAATTATCATGAGCAATTTTTCTAATCTCTGTGAAACTCAGTTTCTTTGTCTACAAAGTGGAGGAAGTAATAATATCTTTCTCCCTTTGTTGCAAGGATAAACAAGATAGGGCTTGACTGACATGGGACAGTGACTCATTTAATGAAGTTTTCCCTAAACGTTCATCTGTCATTGTCCTTTCAAAATAGCACATCATACTAAACTATAAAACTGAGATCAGAGTGATCTCATTTTAGATCTCCAGTGTCTGGCACAGATGTGCACATGCCAGATACTGCATAATAGTTCCAGTGATTGCATGAATGAGTGAATGAGCTCTTGGGAGTGAATGTGTCTTTGTGGTCTCTATGACTTACCCTCCTTTCCTCTTCCTAAGATTCTACCTCTCTATCTACTGCCATTACAATCAGAAAAAATTTATTTAACTTCCCCAAGATCCTCTTTAAAATTGAGATAACACCTCTATCTTAGTCCACTTGGGCTGCTAGGACAAAAATATCATCTGAGTGGAAATTTATTTCCTACAGATCTGGAGAATGAGACGTCTAAGACCAAGGCAACTGCAAACTTGTTGTCTAGTCTGGACTTGCTGTTTGCTTCACAGATGGTACATTTTTGCTGTCCTCACATCGTGTGAGACAGGAAGATAGGATATGGCTAAAACTGGCTTGGAAAAGAAGCACGAAAGGTCCAGGACACTTGCATAGAACCGTTCCCAGAGCACTGCACATAAACTTCTCATGAGAACTCAAGAAGGTTTTCAATAAGCTGGGCAGGATCTGATGTCAACCCGAGGAGTGGGTGACACCAAAGGAAGGGTCCACCTCGAGTTTTTACTGCTGTGTCCCTCCTTGCATGGTGCCACCCTCCTGCTATGGGATGTACTTCACTTCCTACTTTTACTCGGCCGAAACTCGCCCTGAAACAGCCCCATCTTTTCCTACTTTTAAAAAAAGTTTGCTACTATTTATATTTGTCTTGACCAATTCTTTGCTCAAGACAGAAAAAAGCTAGAAACCACCTCTGGAAGGAGACTACAGCACCCCAAAACCTGGTAACAAGTTAACAGAGTAAGTAAACGACCCTAGACCCCTTTTTATAAGCTAAGGACACTGATGTTATTCACAAGAGTTCTGCCTTCAGGACTTAATGTCCTCCCAAGACCCCCAACCTTTCAAAACCACAACTTGCGATTAGGTTTCAAGGTTCAAGTCTTGGGGAGCCACAAATATTGAATCTAGTAACTTCCTATCCCCATAGGAGTGCTAGAAGAAACAAAATAGATAACAGTTAAAGTGTCTGGAATGTAATACTCCTTATTTTATTTCTCTTCTTCTTGTCCCAATTGTATTTCAAGAACCAAACTTATTATAGGCACATTCGTGATGGATCATGGAGATCTAATTTTAAATGTTCAAACTTTATTCATTCCTTTTATAAAACTCCTAAATATCAAATTTTTGCCCATGAGATTATAAAATATTTTTATGCATTTTATGGTTAAAATACTCTAAGAATTTGGACAAGGTCCCATTTCTGAAAGTTATAGCAATAAATCCAAAAGGAATAGATGTGGAAAATATTTAACATTCAACAGTTAAATGTTGAGTAAGAGAGATGTATAGTTAAATTTACCTTTTTTATTTCTACAAATCAGAACAAGAGACAATTTGGATAGGTTACCCAATAGATATTCCCCTAGTCATTTATAATGGGACATATCAACTCAAGTGTCACAAAAGATTATTCTTAAGTGCACATATTGTTTGACTTTATTTGAAATAAACAAACACTTAAAATTAGATTATTACTTAGACACAGAGCCATTAAATTAAAATAAGGTCAGACATGTGTAATTAAATCAGTTTATGATAGTCACCTTTCATTAAATTGTGGCCAAAACATTTGCATTGTTTTATTAGCTTTGTGTTACAACCATAGAAACTCAGTTAAAATTTCACACTAAATCATAGTGCTTGTGTACAAATTTAAAAAATCAGTACCTTTGAAACAAATTATTTTATATATTTAAAAGGATGCCAGTAAATTGCTAAGGACAAAAGACAAAAAAGTAGAAAGATCTATTAAAGTTATTTAAGTCACTGGACTTGATTTCTCTTTTCCTTTCAAGTAGATTAGAAATATATATAAATTAACAATAATTGAACGCTGTTTACCTTCATTTCTCTCATTCTTAGGATTTCAGCAATGTATCACTATCAAAAAAGAAACAAATCTAAACTGATTTATCCTCAAAAAGCTTTATTTATAGCCTTATTTGTGTTGAATAGCTTTTTTTTAAAGAAACACATTTTTTTGATTAAAGGAAATGTTTGTAGTAACATATGCTCCACTGCCATTTCAAAATTACAAAACGAATTAAGAAGGAGAAGGACATGAATTAAAATATGAGTGACTTCATAAAATAAACATTTTAAATAATTAAAAAGTTTAAATTTTTGTTACCTCAAAATGTAGAGAGAATGAATTAAGAACATAATGCTCATATTTGCCAATAACAAGAACACATTTGTCTAATTACCATTTTAAATTATTTTCCAAGGACTTTATGGGAATATAATCAATGGAAACTTATTTTTCCTGTGCCATGAATTTCCAGTTTTAATACAATATTGTGACCGAAGTCTTAAGACGTTAACTCCTCTGTGCGCATGCGCACTATCCTTTGCGTGATGTGACACTGATACAGTGAGAGTGAAAATGACTTCAGCATAGCAGCTTCCTTTTTTTTCTTACTCATCACTCTAATTACAGATACATAGTAGATCACTGAGGTATGAGTCAAGAGAGCTGCTTTAAAATCTGACTTCATTTGCACCGGAATATATTATTATGGTTGAGTATGCAGCCACAGGATTCAGACCTTTTTTTGTTACTTGGAGAATGTAAGTAGACAGTCTCTTAAGTTTGCACCCCAAAGCAGCTATGATGTCATTTATACATAAGATACAGTAAGCACAGAAATATTCCAATTCTTTAAAGTAGGAAAAATATGGTAACAATAAAGCATAAAATTTATAAATAATTTTGTATTTTCAAATATGAAAAGAAAATTTTTCAAAAATAATCATTCTAGTCCATCTGCTTCCAAAAGGACCATATTCTAATCAAGAACAAATAGGAAAGTGAACAATTTTTTAAAAATCTATCCAAAGGCTTTGAAGATCCTCCAAGGCAGTCAGGTCTTAAGAACTGAGCCACAAAGACAAGCTCGGGTTTTCAAAGTGAGTACAGTTTGCACCTGCAGCTTTGCGCCTGGGGGCATTTCTTGCATTTTAAAGGTAAAAGGCATGAGAACCAGAAAGAAGGCAGTCGTAAGAAACAGAGCCAATAGAACACTGGACAGTTTCCTGAGGCCAGAAGACAAAAATTAGAGTTCAGAAATGAAGAAGGGCTGTGATTTTGAAGCCAAGGTGGCAGAAGCTGGTGGCATCCAGAAGTGAGGCTTCCAACAGCATCACATTCCAGGCTTTGCTGATGCTTCCACTGTGGCAAACAAATGATTCACTCTCCAGAGGATTCATCACAGAGCAGAGGCTTTGTGGTATTATGGTGTTTGGACCAGAAACTATTAAAGTTCAGAAGCCAGTAGCTGAAGAATCTCAGTCAGCTGAAACCCTGGTGTGCCACACACTAGGAGTGGGTCTGAATTATACAACCAGTGCTTCTGGCTTTGCAAAGTTTGAAAACAGCCTCAAGTCAGCTCAGCCCGTGACTGGACTGAAGCAATCTGTTCCTACTCTTACCTGTCTGGAGGAAGATAAGTAAATGAGCAGTGGGACAAGGACAAATGGTCAAATAATGTGTGAGTGGACTTCTAGAAGAAAGGTGAAAGGAAAGATAAAATAGTTGAAGAAATAATGGGCAATTTTTCTCCAAGTTTCATGGAAAATATAAACTCACAAATCTAAGGAGCCCAGCAAACTAAATATGAGATTCACAGAGCAAACTAAACGACCATACGTCATAATCATATTGCTAAAAGTAAATGATAAAAATAAATCTTAGAAGCACCTGGGAAATAAAAATAAATTTTCTTTATTCCACACAGAAGAAAAAAGTTAAGAAGATAGAAGAGTTTTTGTGAAAACAGTACAAGCCATAAGAAGGAAGAACATTAGCAGAAAAATAAGCCCTTAATCTAGAACTCTTAACCAGTAAAAGTTTTTTTTTTAAATATTGTTGGGATAAGTAAGTTCTTATTTGGAGGTAAAGAATACAAAATTCATCATCAGTAGACCTGTATTACAAGAAATATTGAAAGGGATCCTAAGGCAGAAAAAAATGACACCACATGGAAATCTGTGTCTTCACAAAGGAATGAAAATATCATAAGTGATACATAGGAACCAATATAAAATGACTTTTACCATTTAAACAGTATTTTAAAATAATTTGACATATAAAGCAAAAATAAAGTTAATGTATTGTTAGATTTATAACACATAGAGACACAAAAATGTATGACAGCAATCATACAAAGACCAGCAGGGAAAAGATAGATATCTATTATTGTAAGTTTCTGTATATAAAATGGTATATTATTATTTAGAGTACACTTCAGTACAAGACTGTATAATACAAACTTCAAATCAACCACAAAACCCTTACAGCTAATAAGCAAGCAGATAAGGTGAAATGAAATTAAAATATACTTACTATAAAAGAAAACAAAGGACATCTGAAACAAATGGGAAAAAAAACATAAAATGGTAGAATGAAATCCAACTATATCAAGTATGACTAAACGGAAATATAAGCATAACTGTATCAATTATCATATTAAACATTATAACCTATATATAAACTAAAGGTCAATGGACCTTTGGCCATTGGCCAACAATATCGACAAACAATATGATGTCTACCATAAACATACTATAAATAAAAGGACACAAACAGGTTTAGAAGAAAAGATGGAAAATACATACCATGCCAACAACAGTCAGAAGAGAGCAGCAAAGGGTTTTTAAGTTTTTGAAGGTCATCCCATAATGATAAGTGGGTCAGTTCCACAACCATACCTAACCATCCTGTACACTAAGATACAAAGTCACACAGACTAAAGCTATAAAAGCAAAATGAGTAGAGAGTATAAGAATAAATAGACTTTTATAACTAAAATAAAATTGAAAATATAATATAAATATAATATAATATAAATACATGATTATAATGGAACATTTCAACATTCTTCCTACAAATTGTTAGGCTCAGAACACAAAAACAGAAAAATAGAAGTAATTTGACCAATACTATGAAATAACTTGACATAACTGATATGTAAAAAACAACCATGAAAACAAACAATCCATTTCAGTACACAAAATAATCAAACTTCTGGATCTTAAAATAAATCTGAAATAATTTGAAAGGACTCAAATATCACAAATTATATTTTCTGATCACAACTGAATTTTATTTTGTATTTTATTAGTACATGTTTGTATTTTATTACTACATGAAGTCTGCATTCATCTTGGGGAGTAAAATACACTTACTTTTATTTCTGATGTCATTATCTTTGACTCATGTTCACTGTTACGTTCTTGTACATGGCTACCTGAATTTGTTTATTTCCCCTCCCTCTCCCCTGACCCATTTCTCCTGTACCTTCCTATGTGCATGAGATCTAACCAGTTGTTTCGTTCTCACCATCACTGATGATACTCTTGGTTTGTGCTTTACCTCACTCAAATGAGAGACACCACCTGATATTTAAACTTGTGTGCCGGATATCTTTCACTGGACATTATATTTTCCAGATACATTTATTTTCCTATAGATGTCTCAAATTTATCCACCCTCATAGCTCAGTAGTACTTCATTTTGTATAGGTCTCACATTTTCTTTATCCATCTATCTATTGATGGATAATCTGGGTTGCTTCCAGGATTTAGGTGTTACGAATTGTGCTGCTTTAAACACTGGGATGTGTGTATTGCTATATTATGATATCGTTAGCTCTTAGGGGAAGATCACTAGAAGGAGAAGAGCTGAGTCATGTGGAATTTCTCATTTCAATTATTTGAGAAATCTCCGTGCTGATTTCCATAATGATTGTACTATTTTACAATCACTGCAGCCATGCTAGCTTCTGTTATTTCCTTTGAGTCTTCATGATTGCCATTCTTTCTGGAATAAATTGGAAAATTAATATACATTTTTTCTAAGGACAAGATATACTCAACATTTTTTCATATAGTTATTGCCTTATCAGAAGTGTCATGGCTGCCTCCTTCACCCGGCTGACAGGACGACAGTCTCATAACCTTAGATGCGTCTGTTCACTTCACTTGCCCATTTTTTGATTGGGCCTTTTTACTTTAAGCGGTTGAATTTTTTTGTTCTTTATATAATTGGAAGTCAGTAACCCCATCTCTGGCATCTCTACACACAGTAACACAGATCCTGCTAGCTAGTGGATAAAAGAAGAAGTTAAAAAGTGTTACTTTAAAATATTCTTATAAAAACAAAATATTAATATTCAAATATAAAATCACATTGGTATTTAGTGAGAAATTCACAGCACAAAACGAAGTCTTCAGTATCTGATCTCAGTGCTTCCACCTTAAGAGCCTACAAAAGAAGATAAATACAAATTAAGCAGGAAAAAGAAATCATAAGAATGACAGCAAATTTTTCAATAAATTTTTTAAATCAACAAAATTCATAAAAGTCCATGAATACTGAGCAGGAATAAAGAGAAAAAAATACAAATTACCTATATTATCAGTGATAAAGATAGCATCACTAGAATTTTACACATGTAGAAAAACAATAAAGGATTATTATTGCCAAGAACTATAGAGGGTCTAGAATTTTATCTACTTGATGAGTTAGTGTGACATTTTTTATTGAATCCTGGAAAAAGTCCAAGACCTATGAGAGGGAGAAAGAGAAATAAAAATTTAAAATATCTAATTGAACTTAAAGAAAAGGAAATAAAAAATTTAGAAGCAAAAATTAATGAAATGGGAAATGTATGAAAAAGAGCAAGTTAACAGAGACAAGGTAAATTTTAGAAAGACTAGTGAAAACAATAATTTCCTATTAAGACATACAAACTAAAAGGAAAGATGACAGAGAATAAAAAATAACTATTGAAAAGAAAATCCTGGATATTTTATAAAAAGAAATTGAATTAACTTAAAATATTTAAAAATATTTTCTCACAGGAAATTTACAAGCTTGGTTTGCCTCACACTTAGAAAAGAAATAAAATAAATCTTGTATGAACTGTTGCAGAGTTTAGAAAAATGATCAACATAATTATAATACCAAAACCTGGTAAGAACAGCTTATGAAAGGAAATTTTCTGACATGTCTTTTTTATGAACATCATACAAAAATCCTAAATAAATGCTAACAAATCAAACCCAATAGTATGCAAAAGTACAGCACACTATGGTTGACTCAAATTCATTTCAAGAATGTAAGATCTGTTTTGTATTTGAGAATTTATCAGTGCACCTTACTACCCTATTTGAATGATGACAAACCATATAGTTTCCTCAGTAGAAGCAGAACAGTCATTATATAGATCTAAAGCCCAGTCATTTTAAAACCTGTAATGGAAAGAAAATTCCTTCATATGATTAAAAATTTAAAAAAATCTACAAACACCTACATTTGATTTATGATCAGTGGTCCAGTATTGACTCTTATCCTGAGTGTGGGAATAGGGATGTCTCTGTCATTATTTAAATAGAAAAAAAATGAAAAAAGAAGACTTAAAATTCTCACCTGGTCATATCCTCCCATGAGTATATAGAGAAAAAAAAATCTATGAAAAAATTCATGGAACTTATAAAAGAATTTTATAATACTAGTGAGTAAGTGGCCAAAATACAAAAATAAATTTTGCATATATTAGAAATAAGTAACTTAAAAATAAAATAATAAAATATATTACAACGTCAATAAGCAAAAAATATGAGCATATATATATATATATATATGTATATACACATATGGAAGACTTTAAAACATTATTGCACAAAATCAAATATATACCTGCCAATCTGATTTTTAAATATACAAGGAATTTTTAAAAGGCAAAGAAATAGTTAAAGCAATATTGAAGAACCAAATTAGATGTTTATATTACTATGTTTCAAGAGTTATAAATTTACAGTAATTTTAAACACTGTGATTAACTGGTTTAAATAGACAACTCAATCACTGGAAAAGAATCAAATAAAATAGAAAAAGACTTACATAGTCATTGAGTTCATTATACAGGTGACAGTATAATTCAGAAGAGAAAAAGTGACCCTTTCAATAAATATTTAAGATTCAAAACAAATTCCTTAAGTAAAATAATGAATCTAGATAATTAGCTCAAATTTAAAAAGATTATTTCCAGGTCAATTGTAGCTTGGAACATGAAAGTAAGTTATTTAAGCTTATAAAAGACATCATGGAAAACTTAAAGAATGTCACATGCACCCCCACAAAATCATAAAAAAACAATATGCTATACCACATTAATATTAAGGATTTCTTTACAACAAAAGACATTACAATGAGTATTGCATTATTGGGAAAAAATACTTGCCATGCAATGTTTGGAACAAAAGGCAAATCCAAATAAGTAACTCTGAATTAGTAAAATATGAGGCAGATAAACCAATATTTAGAAATAGACAAAAACTTAAATACACAGCACATAAAAGCAGGTACGCAAATAAGAGATTATGTTCAATTTTATTAGCTATTGTTTGGATCTTAAAAGTCTCCTCTAAGCTCTTATGATGAAGACTTGGTCCCAGCTGGTTCTCACTAGAAAGAGAGATGGTGGAATCCCCACACATGGAACCTACTCAGAGGAAGTAGACCGTTGGGCTCATGTCCTTGAGGGGATGTTTTTATCCTTCTCCCACTCCTTTCTCTCTGTTTTCTGGCTGCTATGAGACAAGCAAGTCATTCCTGCCTGCTTCCAAGGTGACATACTACCTCGGCACTGGTCTAAATACAAAGCAGATAATAACCATGGGCCCAAACCTCTGCTACTATAGGCACGTGAATCTTTCCTCCTTATAAGTTGGTTATTTCAGGTGTCGTTGTTACTGCAGAGGAAAGCTGGGAGTTGATCCATCACTTCACAGATTCCGCATGCAGCCTCTCCATAGGGCTAACTGGACTTCACTGGGAGGGCTTGGATCTCCCAATTTCAGAATTGTCCAAGGGATGGAGCAGAAACTTCTGTTCTCAAAGAGTTTAAACCTACAACTGCACACACAGTCGTTTAAGCCACATGGTAGTGGGTGAAACTCTCACAGAGCCAGCTAGGATTCAGGGACCAGAGATTAAATTCCACCTCACAGTGGGGCAAACCACAGAGAATTGGCAACCATCCAGAATTCATTACATCTCCCCACTTTGCTCAGACTTATGCTTTTCCAAAACTAACTTGATCATCCGAGTTCATTGCAAATACTCTTTTATGAATTTTTAACCCCCTAAACTGAAAATAGCTCCTCCATTTCCCCCTGTGAACTCTCATTTCATTTCTATCTTCTTTAGAGCACTTTTAACTTTCAACCTTGAATTATTGATACAAATCTTATCTTCTCTACATTTTAAATAACATTTATTTTTAGATACTGATATAAGAAATCCACATAGTAGAAATTAGCAGGATTCATTTTTGAGTAACATAAGCTTGCTTTTCATACCTGAGATGCTTAATAAACCCTCTTCGAGTAAACATGGAACAAAATCCAAACTTTCTAATAGGTCAATACTCAATTCTTCTGAGTTTATTTGACTTTGTACTTTCTTATACTAAAATCACTTTTAAAAAAAATAGAGGTAAGCAAAAATTATATTAAATATTTTCCAGGCTCATATTGAGGGGTATGTTCAGATAAAGAGGAAAGAAACACAATGGCTAACAATTACTGAACTCTGAACTAAGACCAAGTCTACTTCTGATGCTTTATCCCCATAACCTCTTAATACCCTGAAAGCTTTTAAAGAGAAGGGGAAAAAAAGATCAGGAATTAAAAGCACAGAAAACAAAAGACCCAAGAAAAAAATAGTCAACGGACTGTGAATAGTCTGAAAACATCTGAAATGCTGATAGACACTTACTATTTGGGGAAGGAAGCCAGATTTCAAGAATAAAACAGGAAAGGACTTTTTGGGGAATGGAGAACATCTTTTATCTGAATTATAAATCTACTCTTTTCATTTTATACGGAGTAATGGCTAACTCATGAATTTCATTTCTCTGCCAAATGAAACTTAAAAGGCTTAGATAGCTTAAGTTTTTAATATATGTTAAAATCTTTAACCACCCATACAGAAAAATAAGGCCTAAGAACAACTTAGTTTTTAAACATTGTGCTTTTCTTAGAGGCAATGATATGCTATCATAATTAAATAAAATTAAACAAATTTCTGAAAAGTTTGCTTAACAATAAAAAACTATTATGCGTCTAGTACTATAGTTTATGGTTGTTTTAAATTAAGGAATATAACATGGTATCTGACATCAGAAAAACTCCAGTATATATTTGAAAAAGTGAAATTAAATATCAAGGCAATTGACAGGAAGCTCAAATTTAAAAAAAAAAAAAAACACCAAGATAAAAGTTTCAGAAAGGGAGAGATCACCATGGACTATTATGGGAAAAATAAAATTTGGTAACTGAGTTGGGAATTAAAATGGTCTTTCAAAGTCAGGTAGTTTCATCAGGCTTGGCAGGGTTTTGGTAGTCAGGTAGAGTTTTCATCAGATTTAGATCTGAGAACATGGCTATTTTTACATGGCGCATGCAAGTGAGAGTGACTGACACTTGACCCAAGTAACAGGAGAGAAACTACTTCTTTTCTGGAGGATTATGTATTAGAGATAGTAGGAAAATTCAGTCTCACCGGCCCAGCAGCATAATTCTGAATGGATGCTAGTCACGGTGGTCCAGGCTAGTACAAAGAAAACAACCAAAGCCATTTTTATCCTTGACTATGATACTATTTAATGTATGAAAGGAACTTTGCTGAGTTTTAACATAGGAAAATTATTCCTGCAATGTAGTTGGAATGAAATTTCTTACTCATTTTCCATAAAATCAGCATGATTTTCCAGAAAGATTATTATTTTTGACATGAAGCAAAGGTCAGAGTTTGGGTGTATATTTGCATCCAAACATGATGATTTGTGTAGGTGTTTGAGTTTCCAAAGTCAGGCTCAAGAAGCAGGTTAGGGCCACCATGCTATGGTAACCAGTTATGATGTTGATTGTGGTTTTTAAAAAGTAGTCAATTTACTGGAAAACATGCTCTCAGCTAAGTTTAAATAGTTATAAATTATTTGTAAGAAGCTATCAGTTCATTTAAATAGAAGTATAAAAGTATGTTTTCTATAAAGGTATTATTCTTTCATCATGAAACAAAGCTCAGAGTTTGGATAAGGACATGCCCATACGTGTGTCCACAAATTTGTGAGCTTTTGTTTCAAGTGAAGATCTACAGACAGGTTTGGATTTCCTCAGGTCAAACCACTCAATCAAATGGTAATTGCAGTTTTTATCACGGTGGCCCCAGGACCAGTGGAGTAGACTAGAAGATCCAGAAACTACTTCAGATACACTGAGCCACCTCATTTTTGACAAAGAGCCAAAAATCCTCAATGGAGGAAAGATAGCCTCTTTAACAAATGGTGCTGCAAAAACTGGGCTTTAACTTGCCAAAGACTAAAACTAGACCTAGCTCTTTCACCGTGTACCAAGCTAGAATCAAAGTGGATAAGAGACCTAAATATTAAAACAGACACTCTAAACCTGCTGCGAAACAGGTTAGGTAAAACTCTTGAAGACATTGGCTTAGGGAAAGACTTCTTGAACAAAACCTCTATAGCACAGGTATTGGCAGAAGAAATCAGCAAATGGGACCTCATTCTTTTAAAAAGCTTCTGCACAGCAAAGGAAGCCACCAATAGAGCAGAAAGGCAGCCAACAATGTGGGAAAAAATCTTTACCAGCTGTTCCTCAGACAAAGGGTTACTATCTAGAATATATAAAGAGCTCAAAAAAATCAGCCCACCCACATTTAAAGACCCAATTCAAAAATGGGCATCTGAAATTAACAGATATTTTTCAGAGGAAGAAGTAAGAGCAGCTAAGAAGCATATGAAGAAATGCTCAACATCATTAGTCATTCAAGAGATGCAGATGAAAATAACACTGAGATTTCATCTCATTCCACAAAGAATGGCTGCCACTTCAGAATTAGCCAGCAACAAATGTTGGCGAGGCTGCAGAGAAGGAACCCTTCTCCATTGTTGGTGGGACTGTAGACTTGTACAACCTCTGTGGAGATCAGTTTGGAGATTCCTCAAAAAGCTAGGATTGGAGATCCCATTTGACCCAGCCATCGCCCTGCGAGGAATATATACACAAGAATTAAAAGATTCATATCACAGTGACATATGTGCACCTATGTTTATAGCAGCTCAGTTTGTGATTGCTACATCTTGGAAACAACCCAAATGTCCATCAGCTGGAGACTGGATAAAAAAGCTGTGGTTCTTCTACAGAATAGAGTATTACCCTGCCATAAAAAATGATAAGTTTGAATCATTTACACTTAAATGGACATACCTTGAGGATATCCTCATAAGTGAAATAAACAGGTCACAAATAGGTAAATATCACATCTATTCTCTGGTATGAGAAAATAAAGATGTAAATGAGTTCTAGAATTGTATGTTATATATTGTGAAATAGAAAATACTCAAAGTAAAATAGGGTGAAAAAATAATGAGATTATAACAAAAAAGAAAGAAAACAAATTTTATGTATATGGGGGGTAGTAGGGTGAGTAGGGCTATGGGAAAAAAATCAAAATTAAGTTGTGTCTTATACTGGTACAATTCCCCATTATGGAGTGCAATCATGATGTGTATATGTAATGTACCAATAAAGATTTCAATTTTTTAAAAAAAAGGTAGTTGTAGTCCACAAAGTAGAGAGTTCACTGGCAAAAGTTCAAACATTTATGAATACATTGTGAAAAGTCACTGTAAGTTTGTCTATTGAAAGGTATTAGTACATGAACTGTTCACCAGATCTAATAACTACTCACTTCAATATAGAAATAAATTTGATTAAAAAAATAAGACATACTTCTCATGCCAAAAAAACAAATGCTTTTCTACCAGATGCCTATATCTCTTACGTGCTTATAAGATGATTCTTATTTTATAATAAAAAGTTCAGCAAAATTGCCAAATGAAAAGCTCATCAATTACTTTCCATTTCATAAATATGCTTTGGAAATACTTTGCTAATTTTACAGAAGTCATTAGGTTAAATAAATCACCTTTTGAGTACATTAACTACTGGAGTAAAAGAATTCCAAATAATTTACTTCTAAATACTGCGTTGGTGTTTCAGGAAGTATTAATAACACCAGGACTTCCTGTATTTTAAACTAGACCTTAAGTTTGATCTTTTGCTTTTTAGATTTACAAAAAAAAAAAAAAAAAAACCTGAAAGTTTTAATGAGCTTCTTGGAAACATGAGAGAAGGGCATGTTTACAAAACCATTTTTTAAAAAATTTCCAACGTAAACTAAAAAAGGCTTGGGTTTAGCTATGAAGTCCAAAGTGCAAATGTTAGGAACAATATTATTTAAATGACATGAAGAGAAGATAGTGAAAGTCAAGCTTGAACTTTTTAGTTAGTGATATGATCTGGAGTCATGGGAGTTACATCATAGAAAATCTGAAAATTTCCTCCCTCTTTTTGGAAAAAGCCAAAATATATTTAGCATAGGATCGGGCCTTCTGTTACAGGAGCAGGACTACCAAGTACATGGGAAATGGCTTCTCCAAACAGCATCCTGTTCTTTCCAACCCATTCTTGAAGAGCAATGCTAGTGGGAGGCAAATGTACCACTGTCAGATATGGTATTTTTCTCAAAATATCTTGAAACTCCTACTATGGAGACTTTCTCTATGTTGAGTTTGCCCTGTTCTGCAGTGTGTACTTTTAATTTCTATCTACTGAATATGGAGGATGTTTGTGAGCATTAGGAAAAAGATCTTCACAATTAAAAATAAGTTTTTTAAAAATGGGACAAAGTTAGTAAATCAAAAAGAAGAAAAAAGGAAAGAAGAAGAGACAAGAGAAGGAAAGAAGAAAATAAGAGAAGAAAGAGGTGATATCAGATACTTTCCGGCAGCTGGTGTACCCAATACCTACATCTTACAGAGGAAGAGGCATGTTTGGGGTCATGGTTTCAGTCTGTGGTTTGCAGCTCCCAGATTCAAGTGGCAGGGAGGAATGGAATGGTGTCTTCTGGCAGCCAAGACGCCAAAAGAGAAGGGAGGAGCAGAGAAAAGAGCTACACTCTTCCAAGTCAGGACCCCAATGACCTGTGTCTTCCACCCAGACCCCACTTCCTAATCCATGCCAGCTCCAGTGTACTTCTACAATCTAATTACCTCCTGAGTATGGGAGGCTTGGGGGACCATTGTAGATCTAAACCAAAACACAGAGCTGGAAAGAAGTAAGAGAAGAGAAAGAAAAGAGAAAATATAAATAAAAAATAGCAATAAAGACAAATGCATATTTTCTTTAAGGAAAACATTTTGAAGCATACAAATGGTTCTAGGGAAACTGGCTTCATACATGAAGAAGATTGAATCTAAACCCATGAATCTTACCATGTACTAAATTAAAATCAAAATGGATCAAAGATCTAAATATTAAAATAGAAATATTTTATCTTCTGAAAGGTAAAACTCTTAAAGTCATAGGCATAGGCAAGGACTTACTAAATAGAATTCCAGTTCCATAGAAAATGACATCAAGGATCAAGAAATATCAATATATATCAAATTAAACAGCTCCTAAACAATAAAGGAAACAATTCAAAAAAAAAAAAAAAAACAATGTATGGAATGAGAAAAAAATGTGATCAACTACACCTTCAACAGAAGACTAGTATCTAATATATATATGGAGACCTCAAATATTAGACCACCTCCAAGAATAAAAGATATAATCAAAAAAGGGTAAGTAAAATGAATAGACACTTCAGAAGATGTACAAATGATTGAAACATACATGAAAAATGTACAAAATCACTGGCCCTTGAAAAATGTAAATTAAAGCACCACTGAAATTCTTATTTCAGAAAGAATGATCATTATCAAGAAATCACAATATAATTACAAATGCTGCTTATTCTGTAGGAGAAAAAGAATCCATTCATATTTCTGATAGGAATATAAACTAGAACAACTGCTATGAAAGAAGTATGGAGATTTCTCAGTGACCAAAAATTAAAATTCTATTCAGCCCATTTGTTTTCATTCTAAAACACCTTCCCAAAGTGTGAAAGACATTATGTTATAGTGATACATGCATACTCATGTTTAGAGAGGCATGATTCATAATAGCCAACTCTTGGAAGTGGCTTATCTGTCCATCAATAGATGAACAGGTACATATATATGTATGTATGCAATATATATACACAACACAGTACATTTTGCCACAATGGAGGATAGATTTAATTCATTTGTAGGAAAAATGGATGCACCTTGAAACCATAATGTTAAGTGAAATACATCAGACACACAAGCTTAAATATCTTATGTTTTCTCTTATATAAGAAACCTAAAGTATAAATTAAAAAGATATATATATATATGTAATATATATATATATATTACAAAACAGAGAGATAAATCTTTTGCAAATGGGAAGGGACCAAAGAGATAGAGGCAGGGGGAGGGACATGTGAAGAATGAGACATAAAAAATGTGTTATGTACATGAACCAACTCCTCCCAGTGAATCATTATGTAATGAAATATGTACTAGGGAATAAAACAAAGGATATCTTTAGACTATTCTTTTTTTAATTCAAATCTTTATTGGTACATTACATATACACAACCCAGCCACATTCAGCATTGAGAATTTGTGCCAGGATATGACATGACTTAATTCTCATTTTTTCCCAGTCCCCTACACACTCTACAACTCTTTCCCCCATATACAAAAGCTTTGTTTCCTTTTTTATTACCATCACATTATTTTCCTCCTCATCAATTACCCCTCCACCCCATTTCTTTTTAAATATTTTCTATTTAACAATATTTACTACATATTCTTAATAATAGTTCTGAAGAACTTTTACTCCCTGCCCTAAAGGATAACCTTTTCTCTGTTTTAAAAATGTCTTATTACAGGAAGTAGGTTTGATGCCAGGAGCCAGAAGAGAAGGGTGTGGGGAGGATTTGAAGGGAGAATGATGAGTATTAATTATGGAATTAAGAGTGATTGTACAGCTTTGTAAATTTATTTAAAACCCCTTAATTATGAAAAAGGTATACACGCTTTGAATCTGCGAAGAAATTAAACATTTATAACATACAAAGAAAAAATAATAAAATTAAAATAAATTTCTAAAAAGAAAGAAAAATTAGTGATATTAAAAGATGTCGAAATATTTAGAAAGAGTAAAAATTATTCTTCAAAGAAACAAAGCTATGACATAGAAAGCAAGCTTTAAGAAAATCGCAGAAGAAATGTGGGCAGAGAGACATGTTGAGAAGGATCACCAGTGACCCAGTAGAGATACAATGTCTGTGCTACTGCTCTCTTTGAATAAAAAAGCAGAAATGAATAGACTAAAATTATTATTCAAAGGGATAATTGAAAAATTTCTCAACTGAAGCAAAGCAGGGTCTAAAGACAAAGAACGTACTGTTTTAGAAGTAAAAGGTAAAGAATGACAACTCTAAGATATTTTACAGTGAAATTATTGTACTTCTGCATCCAGGCAATGAGAATTAGTCATCAGCAAAGTAAGAGGCTTTTAAAAAAATGACAAAACACTGGTTTAGTAATACTAATTAGCAGCTTTAGAAAAGGATGGAACAATATCGTAGAACATTATGAACAGAGTTTCAGGAGAAAAGATATTTGGATCCAGAATCACATACTCTATCAGATGAGTATTCAAATTGTCAGTCAATATGAAATAATCTCAAAATGAACGAAGTTTGAGGAAGCATATCTTTTACTTACCCAGGTATCTGTTTTTGAGAATTCCACTTGTCAACACAATCTGGATAATATTCAGCATCACAAGTGTGGCTGCTCATAATCATATGCTAAACTGGAGTTTGGGCACAAAATTGGTGTAAAGATCAACAGCTGTGGAGGGAAAGGGGTGAGAAGGGATTTGACGTAATGCCTCATCTACTGAGCAGCTGTGGAGAAAAATTATACATCACATGAGCTCAAAATGGCCAGCCATGTGCCTATCACATCAGCCTTGAGAAAGCTAAAGTCAAAAGCTAGTTGATGTCAACTTGCAGGGTCTGATTGGTTATTTAGTGATTTCATGCTAGATGGCCCCTAGTGGATATTATACATTATACACATACAAATTTATTTATATCTATTGCCTACAGAGAAGATATTATTTAAGCATCTATTTAAAATTTTTTAAATGCAATAATTCACTCCACAAAATAAACCACAGTAAAGTCCTATATTAGAAAGATTATATAAAGTAGCTGACAGTGATGCACTAGAATTAGAAGTGAAACATATATGTTAAAAAAATACAATAAAAGTTTTTAGTCAAAAATTTTAGTCAAAAAATAAATCAAGGGGGCCAGGGATTTAGCTCACTGGTTCCAGTGCCTGTCTTGCAAGCTCAAGGGCCCAGGTTCGGTTCCCCGGTAACCACATACAATACTGGGCGTGGAGACTCATGCCCAGCAGCAATCAGCATCACATACCACAGTGCCGGCGTGGTGGCTCACGCCTGTCATCCCAGCACTCAGGAGGCAGAGGCAGGAGGATTGCTGTGATGTGAGTTTGAGGCTGAGCTCAGAGATAACCTGAACTATAAACGAGACCCTGTCTCAAATAAATAAAACAAAACTTGCTAGGAAAAAATCTGAGCCATCCATGGTGATGTACATCTGCAATCTAAGCTCTCTGGTAGGCTGAGGCAGGAAGATCTTTTTTTTTTTTTTTTTTCTTTTTTGAGACAGGGTCTCGTTTGTAGTTCAGGCTGGCCCTCAGCTTAGCCTCAAACTCACATCACAGCAATCCTCCTGCCTCTGCACAGGCATGAGCCACCACACCGAGCACTGTGATATGTGGTGCTGGTTGCTGCTGGAGTGAGTCTCCACGCCCAGTATGGTATGTGGTTACCGGGGATGGAACCCAGGTCCTTGTGCTTGCAAGACAGGCACCTGAACCACTGAGCTAACTCCCCGGCCAGGAAGATCATAATTTTGAGTCCAGTTTAGGCCAATGGTAAGATTCTGACTCAAAAATTAAAAAGGTCGGGCCGGGGATATAGCTCGGTGGTTCCGGCGCCTGTCTTGCAAGCGCAAGGGCCCGGGTTCGATCCCCGGAAACCACATAACAATACTGGGTGTGGAGATTCACCCCAGCGGCAACCAGTACCACATACCAGTGCCGGGCGTGGTGGCTCACGCCTGTAATCCCAGCACTCGGGAGGCAGAGGCAGGAGGATTGCTGTGATGTGAGTTGGAGGCTGAGCTCAGGGCCAGCCTGAACCACAAAGCGAGACCCTGTCTCAAAAAACCTTAAAAAAAAAAAAAATTAAAAAGGTCATGGAATCAGATAGTTAGTTCAGTGGAAATGCTATGGATTCATCTCCATTACTGGAAAAAAAAAATACTACACACATACAGTTAGAAAATATTCTTGTTTGTGGAATCATATATGAGTATCCAGTTGCATACAGCCTCTTTGTCATTCTGTAGACTTTGTTTAGGGAGCTTGCATAAATGACAAGAAGTAGAACATCATCTTGGGATTATCACCCTCTGTGGTATTATAAACTTCTTGAAAGTTGAGTTGTTTCTTTTTTCACCAACTTTTCTATAGATCTTAACATAAAGAACATCCAGTAAGTATTCATTGAGTTGATTCAATCATGTTTGAGCAAACACCAAGAAAAGAAAAAATAGTTTTTAGGATCCACTCTAAAAAAAAAAATCCCTGCAATTTACAAAGATTTAAAATTTCAAACCACTCTAATTACAAAAGGGTTCATGAATTTGGCATTGCATGAATTTCAAGAATTTTTTTTTACAATAGTAAGATTTTCGCTGGTGCTCACAGAATATTTAAGCAAGACATCCAAATTGTTTCATTAATTAAAATGCATCTAAAAGAGCTCTAGAGTTCAAAGAATTTACACTCAAAATCCCTTATCCACAGCCTTTCTGTAGCTTTAAGGAAAACACTAGACATGTATGTTTCCATCCAAAATTATTTACAGACAGCAGAAGCTCAGTGTAGAAAAGATGATTTTCGCCTGCATCTGGGATGAAAGAAAAGCAGAAGTGTTTTCCCAATAATTGTCATTCGATTCCTTTTCTTATTTTCTATAATGTGCATCTATGTTCATCGGATCATCTTCTAATTTTGCAAATGATCAGCATGACTCCAAAAAAAAAAAAAAGCCAAGATAATTTTGAACACCTAACTGTTAATATTTTAAAATATTCCTTGGGCTGGAACAATTAGATGTTTGAATTACTTACTCTGAATGCTAATGTATGAACACTTTTCTCGTGTTCCACATTCATCTCTCTATATATAAACTATTTAAGTCACAGTATAATTATGGAATATGTTAGTAGAGGGAAGGCAAAGTGTTTTATCAATGCCTGTATGCATCATTTGCATTCGCATCTGTTACAGAACTGGTTTTAAATTTGATTTCTTGATGATTAAATTCTGAGGGTCACAAATATCAGTACTTCTAGACTCTGATGTCACAGGACTAAACTCATGTTTATACATCTTTTGTTTCAAAATACTTCTGAATATATCTAAAGATATAGGTTATGTGCCTTTCTGGGGTTTTTTTGAAGCTTTCTTATTTTTAGTTCCTTTTTCCTCTGTAACTTCTGTGTTATTGAGTTTTTTCTTTTTATTTTTCTTGTTGGTATTTCTTTTAATTATACAAAGTTAGTTCTTACATTTTTTCATATGATTTTTTAGCACATGGCATGTAAATCTTAGGTATTTCATAATAAAATCATCTTTCCTGGAATATAGACGGATGGAGGCAGGTTTACCAGTGTTGCAATTGGTCTGTTGAGTTTATAAAGCCACACCAAATGTCACTAGGTAACTGCAGATCACTGGGAAAAAAATATGACCGTAAAGAACTAGCTTTTTCAAGTAAGCTCATTAGATTTCCCTTTGTCATTTAAAAAGAATCAGTAAACTATATCTTTAAGCATTTTATGTCACTCTCATCAAAGGTGAGAATTAAAGATTACAGCAGAAGGTAGAATTTGGCAAGTATAGGTTCTCTTATATGGTATGTGTTGAACCTGATTATTTCAATTAACATTGAATAGACCTGCAAGTTTAGATCAGAATTTGGATCAAGCTGAGCTTTCAGAACACTGGAAGGCTGGTAAAATCGTTTATCTGTCCAAGGTCTATCTTTCAGCCAACACAACTAGCAGCTGTGTAAGTGAATAATGTAACTTTGGTCAAGATTATGAAGGCTTTCCATCTTTCTCTTCTTTTCATTCCATTCCTATTCCCTTTCTTGGATCCTAGCAGTGGTTAGGGGAGAAAGAGGACAATGTGTATTTCGGGTCAAGCTTTGGCCAGCACAGCTTTGAAAAATGGCTACAAATAGAACTAAACAGATAAGTAAATATAACAAGAAAATGGGCTTTGTCCTCCTAAACAAACAAATATTGGAGATATTAATGTGAAGTAATACATTTAAAGGTAGATAATAATATAATAGAACAGAACCCTCTGGTTCTGTTAGGATCTGATAGGATGGGATGGGATGGGACAGGACAGAGTAGAATAAAATTTTTTCTAACTTTGTCTTCAGCAAAGGCCCAGAGAAGTGATATTTTAATAACAGTGAATATGCTTAAAGGTTATCTTTTATTTTGAAGTCCTTCATCAGTCAGCTTTTCTATTGTGAACACAACGCCCTATACTGACCATTTAAAAGAAGAAAAGTTTAATTAGACTCATGTTTTGAGAGGATTCAGTTCATAGTCAAATGGTTCCAAGAGAGGAGTATCCTAGAAAAAGAGCACAGTAGTGCAAAGCTGCCCAATTTATGGAAGCCTGAAAGCAGAGAAGGGGATCACTGAGAGCAGATACAAACCTCAAATCCATCCTTCCATGACCCACCCAGACACATCTACAAGTGTGCTACCCCAATCCACAGGCAGATTCTCAAGGAGGTCAACATTTATTCTTAAAAGTTGTACAGAAACACAACTATTTAATCTCAATAACTTACACATACATGAAGTTACTTTAAAGTACAAAATAAAACAAATAGAAGATTTTGATCAAAATTTGATGTACTATTTTAAATCTCATGGTCATGACAATGAGAGCAATGGAAATTTCATGTGAGCAGCTGCTTCCACAAGTTCTGGTGACTGTTCCATTGATTTTGTTAAATAATCCTGCCCAAGAAAGCACACTTGGGTCACTACTTGAAAAAAGAAGTCTGTAGAAAACCCGATTTTGCAAGCTTTCCATTATCTTCCTTCCACTAGTTGAATTGTGGGGTTCCATTTTTCACTAATGTCTTATTTCCTGTTCTGTTTTTTCTTCCATTAAGACAGAAACAATAGTTACATCTTACAATGCTGGATTCTTTAGAGTATCAGATTTGAAAATAAAATAGATTAAAGCATAACGCTCACAAAACGAAGCATTTTGTTTGAACAAAATTTGAAGAGCATTGATGTTGAACTGCTATCATATTTTTTTTGTGTGTGTGGGAAAAAACTATTGGTATGTCTCCCTAACTTTGGGAGAAAATAAGGGAAGAAAAAGAATGAAAAAACCCTGGGGAAATCTTTACTAGTGGTATGTTTTAGTATCTTTCATAATATAATATCAAGTGAAATGACCCCATTCTTCACATGGAGCACAGAAGTTGCATTATTTTCAGTTTCTGATATCCAGTCATTTGATTAGAATTTCTCTCCTAAAATTTCCAAACAATAAATAATTTAAATGTTCAGCTTAGTTAGATTGTAGGTTTTAAAGTAAAGGAAAACATTGATTATATTATTGTTCTATTATTTAAGGATCTAACTGCATAAATTTGCCAATTTTATTTAACAATATTTAAAAGTAAGTTTATCATGTGCAAGTAGATTATCTGCCTGACTTTCTTTTTAAATTTTAAACCTACTTTTTGAATTATTTATTGGGCTAACAAATTGTAAGTATGATCTAAAAGCAAAGATATTTAAATTAAAACAGTCTGTCTTGATTTCCCAGGAAAGAAATGAACTAGCATTTTAATTACTAACAAATTAAATTATTCAATCCAGGTGTGAACCATCAAAAGTTCACAGAGCTCCTCAGGTTTAAGCAAGTACCTTGCATTTGTATGAAATGATAGTGCCATCAATTTCTGTTAGAGAAGGCAGGTTCAGAAAGTGGTCAGAATTATGCTACAGTTGCCTTATTTTATTTGACTATAAATTCCCAGAACATTAAAACTACCGGTATTTGACTATAAGACAATACATATTCCCCAGAAAGATAATGAAAACACCTAAGACTTTTCACCAGTCTTTTCCTTCATAGTTAAGATTTACCCAATTGACATTTTTTGGTAAAATCATAATAAGAGAAATAAACTAGAAATATAGATTACAGCTATAATCTATATGTAAGCTCTGCTCCTGTTACTCTTCAAATTTAATGAAACTGTCTGTTCAGTGTAGCTTTCATGAACTTATATGGCTCTATTAGTCCTCGGAATAATAAGTCAAGGCTCACAAAAGCACATGGCCACTGCCAAAATTATAATTACATTTATAATGATTTAAATCTAGTAAGATATTAAAATACTTTGTCTCCTGGAGAATGACTTGAAAACATACTACTTAAACTGAAAGTTAGGACAAGGGATATTTTTAAAATCCTAATTTGAGTTAAATATTTATCCTTATTAGTACAGTGAATCTTTTTGGAGCCTTTGTATGATGATAAGAAGAGCCAGTCTGGAAATGCTTTGGAATTTATATCTTGATTCTATTTCTACGTTCACTAAGGTTGATTTATCTACCATTTAGTTAGCTAGACATGCCATTAGAGGTAATATATACCATATGTAAGTAGTACCATTTGTACATACTATTTATAAATACGTATTACTTGTAAGTAAAAGGGCGTTCATTGTAATGGCTTTGGTTTTGATTGCTTAGCTTAGTAGTTCTAAAGTATTACTGTTACTTTTTAAAGTATTATATAATTGGCTTATGTAGGTCTTGCTTCTTTCAGACCATTCATGCTATCAATTTTTGTATGTTTGGTATAAAATTTTATGTAGGATACATGCCTCCAAAGAGAGATTAAGTTACCTAAAAGCATTTCTTACAAAAGAAAGCAAATATCTAGCATATATGAGAGCCACCAATCCTGAGTTCTAAAGAGGAGAATTTCCTAAGGCAGGACAAGGACTTCCTGTGTAAGACACTGAATCGAGAGCCCGTCAGGATCAAATGGGTCGCTGCAATTGCCGTGTATGCCAGAGTCACACTACAGTGCCCTCCTGTGGAGGTTTGGCTAAAACTTCACCCTGTGCCCGGGAGAGTGATTTTCCAAACTAAGCGGCAAAGGCAGTCACACTCAGCATTACTGCAGTTCTGTGTAGTCTGGACATTTCTTAAATTTTTCTAAGTAGAAATTGGTTTTAAAATATAAAAAGCACTTACGGTTCAGAAGATTTGCAATTCAAAATACAAATTGAGAGATGTCAGCCTTTCATTTACATTTCTTAATTATTTTATTGAAATGGATTTTTCTTTGATTTTTTTCCTTAAATAATTAAATGCTAATGCAGAAAGAACATGATCAAGTCCCTAAATGGATAAATTTCTCAGCTAAGACATATTCGGATATATGTAGTAAATTCAGCTTACTTATTAAAAGCATTGATTATATTTTTAAATTACAAAAGGAAAAAAAGAGTTTAGAATATATATTCATTGGCATATATTAAAAATATGCAAAAGGTGACTTTTTCAAACTGCCTCTTCCCTCAGTTGGACAATAATATTTTCTCTGAAAATATATTACTGTTTATGAAATATGTATTTCTCAGTAACTACATTCATTTGTTGTCCTCTCAGGCCTAAACCTCTCTTTCTGCTTGATTTCAAGGGTATGGAAATGTGAACTTTATATATGTGGTAGTATACACACCTACACATGCACGTATATACCATAAACCTCTACTCTTCATGCACATTTATGAAGTTTTAATATATATATTAATTAATATTTAATATACATTAATTAATATATATTAATTTATATATATATACAGGTCTCAGATCGGTGGACTTAAGAGTCTGGTGTTTCCTCTTATACTTGCTGTTTTCCTTCCTGAGTCTACTATTTCAGTGCCGACCTTCTCTAACTTGCTAAGGATCTCTACTAACTACACAAAAAACTAAACCCTCCCTTCCTCCTTCTGTGAGGAATTAGGCAGATGTTAAGAAACACTAAGGCCTAATAAAGAATTTCTCAAGAGGAAGGGACACATTAAAGAGAATTAAGAGGAAAATCAGAAAGCTACCTGCAGCCTTTCATGTCAGCAGAAAATACAATGAATTTTTATCTGACCACAGGAACTTCTTTAAATCTGCCTCCTGTAAATGGGAAGGGGAAAACACTGGTTTTTCAGAGTTTAAATGTCTGTAATTACAGACTGTTAGGTGGTGGGCAATGTTCATAAATGAAGAACTAAGAGCAGCTCTTTGTGAAATCAGAGCCATGATCAAAAGATTATGAGTAAGCTCATGCAGACTAGAAGCACTGGACAAAATGTTAAAATACAAACAAAAATAGGATGAGAAAATGTGAAGCAGGACAGAAGACAGTGTTAGCTTCCCTTAGTAAAAATGACTTACTTAGTGAGCCAAAATTAGATTATAACCATAATTGATAAACCTAATCTAACCTAAAGTAATCTTAATATTTTAAGTAAAGCAAGCTTAGTACTGAGCATTTTGCATTCCAGAGAAATTTCAAAATAATAACATTTTCCAGGGGCAAAAATATATGGAAAATATATATATATATATATCTCCAAGGTGAAATTTAAAGTGCTTCTGTAGATCAGTCTAAGATCTGTAAAATAAATGTAAGCATCCACTGGCCCCCAAGTCCAGAGGCTACATGTCCTCTTTGGAAAGCTGAGTCAGTATCACCAGGAAGGTAATTTTCTATCTTTCTAAAAGCAAGAATGTCTCAGAGTCATCTTCTGTCAGAATCACCAGAGTCGTCAAGTGACATCACTCAAGAGAAGGTCATTACAATTCTGCAGTCTGGAATCTTAGTTTCCCTCCAAGAGCCGCCATGCAGTCAGAGTTAGGATGGTGCGACCTGGTTTCGATTCAGCTCAGTCATTCCTCCTCCTGACTTTCTCAAGCTTCTGCTGTCAAGAGAGGTCCTTGTAAAACAAGGCAAGTTCAGGGCCTTGAAAGTTATCATTATTTACCCTCAGTTTCCTTCAGGGAAACATTATTTCAATATTACTTTCCCCCCTTTCCTTCCTCTGCCACATAAGCCACAGAAAAAAACTATTCTGAAGGCTTGATGAGAAGGGGAAGAGAAGAAAGAGTGACCAAGAGAAACAGCGAGGGGAAGAGAGGCAGGGGTGGAGTGGACCCCACAGTTTTGAATCAGTCTTTAGTGCAGGCCTCTCCCTGAGAGGCTCTGGATACTGTTGTTGGAAAGTCCCTCCAAGGATCCCTGACTGCTACTGAAATCTGACCACAGACCTGGTTCCCTCAGAGCTCTACTGTTTGTTAAATCTTCCACTCCCCACCACCAAGAGACAGGATAGGATTTAGCGTCTTCTCGGTATTAAAAGCTCCATGATTTTGATGACTGAAAACCAACAGATTAAGATTTGCTGTAATGGGGTACAATTTGCTCGCTTAAGTCCGCACAGTATCTCCTCCTCCAAGGAGACGGGAATACAGCAGATGTGTTCCATTATTACACATTTAGGAAACACATCAAACTAAGGACAATACCGTCTGTGGTGGTGGATCTGCATTATCTCTCAACATCTATTTCCAGCTTTCCTTTTAGATGATTTTTGGCTAGGTAAGTAGTTAAGTGGAAGAAACACTTCATCTCCCAACCTGTAAGTCAGTACACTTAGCCAAAATTAACTTTCGCCTGATGAGATGCAAGCAGAAATAATGTGTGACTTTAGTTGTTGTTGCTACTGCTGCTGTTTTCCTGGATGGGAGTTGAGCCCAGAGAATGCTTAGCCATATCTTCTCCCCCTTTTTTTTAAATTTTGTGACAAAGTCTCACTAAATTACCCAAGTTGGTTTTAAGCAGGTAATTCTCCTGCCTCAGCTTCCCAAGCAGCTAGAATTACAGTCTTGTACTGCTGTGCTTGGACTCTAGTATGTAACTTGATGGAAATATCTTCCAGGGAAGGAATATAATCTTGTTTGGTTGATTATTTTTTATCTTACTTCACTGGGTATGGCATGGAAAAAACAGATCTCTGCAACACAGCCAGTTTGGAGCATGGGAGTCTTCAGAGTGGGATCCAGCAGGGTGGGAGCAAGAGAGAAGAGACCTAGATCCCAAAAGACTGTAAACTCAGATGCACAAAAGCAGCTCTGTACCAGTTACTTCTGGGCTGCTAAGGTGAGGGCAAAATAAAATAGAATCTCATTAAGGCTTCTGGAAATCTGGGTTTTCTCTCACTTTGTAAATATTCAAATACACTAGTGTCACTTATTCTGTTAACAAACACATACTATTCACTTAATTTTTTAAAGTTTTAATGACACTTCTAAAATCAAAATATTATATCATATTTTCTCCTTTCAAAAATTAATTTTTCCTAGGATGCAGCCCAGTGGTAGACCAGTTGCCAAATATTCTCAAGAGCCTAAGTTTGAGCCCAGCAAAATTCACACAAAACATCCTATAACCCTAACATAAAATTCTTATAATATTCTAACAAGTAGTTAGACAATAAATATTATAGTAGTTGGAACCATACTATAAGTAATTTCTACAGAGTAATAACCATATTCAGTAATGAGCATATTCAAATACAATAATAACCATATACAGTAATAACCATACCCAAACTCAACTGAATTTCATATAGATCAATCTAGTCTTTATGAAACACAAACTGATCTATTAAAGACTAGGGATTTATGGTATGAGAAAATAAAGATGTAAATGAGTTCTAGAATGTATGTTATATATTGTGAAATAGAAAACAGTCAAAGCAAACTGGGGTGAAGGGGAAAAAATAAAGAGATTATAACAAAAAAGAAAGGAAACAAAGTTTATGTATATAGGGTGTGGGGGTGGTAGGGTGGGTTGGGCTATGGGAAAAAATGAGAATTAAGTTGTGTCATATACTGGTACAAATTTTCATTGTTGAGTCCAATCATGATGTGTATATGTAACATACCAATAAAGATTTCAATTAAAAAAAAAAAAAAAAGACTGGGCATTTAACTCGCGTGGTATGACACCTACCTTGGAGCCACAAGGTCCCAAGTTCGATCCCTGGTACCACAAAAAAAGAAAGGAAAAGAAACAAATGAAGACATAGTTATGCTAATATTACAAAGAGGCTGCTTAGTTTTAGGGATGTAGAAATGTGAATGTTATATATGGTGCATACACACACACACACACACACACACACACTGCTAATGCACACTCATTTATATACCAAGCCCTCATTACTCATAACACATATTTATACCTACTTTTGCTAGGACAGAGTTTGACTTTGGCTACATTGCTCTGTAGATGCAAATAGTCTTTGCTAATTATAAAGAAGTTTGTTTTTGCTTTTTTCATTTTGCTTTTCTCAGTCATTAAAGTAGATTCAGCCTCTCTCTTGTAACATTTTGTTAAAAGCTTCAATCATTCTTCCAGTCTTTTACAACAGGGATCTGCAAGAACCAAAGTCTGACAGAAAATGATTAACTATTTTCTTCATTTTCTTAAGGATAATACATAGCTAGTAAGATTCCACACGCATGGGAGAGAAGTTAATTCATTACATATAGTGGATGCCTTGGGCACGAGCGTAAAATTATCTAGGACTCTTGCTTGAGGGTTGAAAATCTCTACCACTTGAAAATGAAGTCTATTTAGAAAATATTCTGTAATTCAGACTGCTCTCAAGTTCAGGCTGGCTTTCCAACCAATTCAGCCAAATTAATAATATTTAATAGATTGAAAGTAGCTTTAATTCTTCAGGAATTCAAGTTCATTTTTGAACTCTATCTCTGTTAAAAATTCTCACACAAATGTTGCAAACAGCAATTTAGCTTGCAGGTGTTAAACATGAGACTGGGATGATAAAAGCAGTATTTTGAGCAAAGTAAGTTGGCAGTGTTACACACAACATTCTGAAATGAAAGTGATTAGGGACAGAGAGACTAATTAGGGAGTTAAAAAATAGAGACAGTATTAGAAATTGCTAGGAGCTAGGGATGGTAATGGAAAGGAAGGAACAGATGTAAGAAACAGACAGCATAAAGGAAATTTAACACAGAAATAGGTTGACCATTTGGATATGAAAAACTAAGAAGTTAAGATGAAACAGAACCTGCACACAGCTAAGCAAGAGCATATGAAAGAGGAGTTGTACCATTGACATAATGAGCAAGGCCATTTTTTAATAATAGGGTCCCTGTGATGAGTTTAGTGTTAAATACCTGCAGGTTAATATGATAGGAGAATGACAACATATAAACCTTTTTACCAAAATCTGAAGACATGAGGCTAAGCTTAGGTATTTTCAAAAAAGTCACTGATTGCAACTGAGAAAAGAAACCCTTCCAAGATGTGTCTAGTCATCCTTGTAGAGGGATAGTTTCTCCTACCATCTGCTGTGGCATCATCAGATGAAAGTGTCAGATGTAAGGTCATGTTGCAATGTGAGTTTATCTCCTGGTGCCAGGCTCTGGACATATGAGAGTCGAGGAGGAGAAAGCAGGTTTGCAATGTATAGAATGTGAAGCTAATCTATGGAAAAATCGACTAAACATCATCTGTGTGAAAAGCTATTCAAGTCTTGCCATGAGTTAAATGACATTTTAAGAGCTCTAAAATATATTTTTGAAGTCTTGGAATAAAAACCAAAGTGCAAATGAAATGCAAACATTTTATTCAATAAATTTCGAATATACCATTTAACTGTAATTTGGACAGATTTTGGAATGTTTTAGTGCAACATGTAAAAAGTTACAACTTCTGATTTGGATTTATATACAATGTACCTTCTTTTGTCATCTTAAAATTGATTTATGAAAGATTGGAAAAAATCAAAACGTAGCAGAAAATGAAAAAAGCAATACAAATGAGCTTTAAAATCAATAAATTATTGTGAGAGCAAGAAGTAAATAGCAATCCCCCCAAATTTAGATCACCATAAAAATATTAATCCTATAAAAAGAGATACATTTTTAAATAGAAGCAATGAGTAGGCTGCTAGATTAGTAATGTGACATTGGAAAAATTATTAGATTTCGGTCATACATTTTAATAAAAATACTATTATAAATTCAGACTGAAATGTTTAGTATTCCTCCAAAATAAAAGAATAAATATAAACTGGTTGGTTACTGTTATTTCTTCAAGTAGTAAAGAGTTTTAAATTCTTCCCTGTGTAAGAGAACCTGTAAAGAACCACGTCTCCTGTAGCTTATGTATGAACATCAGGAACTTGCCAATGGAGTTTTGGAATGTGGTCACAATCCTAAAATGTGTCTAATATTACTAGTGCTAAGTTGTGAGGCTACAACCGTCCTTAGTAATTAATAATAAAAGCATTTCTATTTACAAAACTAGAAGAAAGACAATAGTTTTCACTGGGAAGTAAGAGTAAAACACTCTTTTATCTGATGATCTGAATATGAAGTTCAAAAGTAGTATAAAATGTACTACAGACATAGACTAAACAATCACTTTTTAATTTTTTAAATTTTGTGCTACTTGTAGAATTTGTCTTTTCATTAAATGTAATTTATTGTTGATTCTTTCATTATTTTATATGCTCACTTTTGTGAATCACATATTCACTTTTATACCTAACTTTGTATTATGATTTTGCTCTAGACCTCACAAAATCCACTCTGGCTGTTCCATGCGCATGGCTTTAGACAGGTGGGGGAGGCGGGGGGCGGGAGGCGTGGCTGTGGCCTGGGTGCTCTGCGTGGGAAGGGATGGTGGCAGAGAACGCAAGGATAATCCGATGTCAGAAACGTTTCAGAGCGGATCTGACAGAGCTTCCTGGAGGGTTAATGCTAAAGGTGAAGGAAAAAGAGGAAACAAGAGTGCCTTCCAGCGTTTAGTTTGACAGCTTGGTGGATATTAGCCCCACTAACTATTTTAGAAGAGGAAGAAAGAAAGAGGCTCAAGATATTTGCCATGTGATCCCCTCTGTACGGTGCCTCCCTCCGTGCTGCGTGTCATACAGTAACCGGAACTGTAGTCCTACCCACATGGCATGAGACTGTCAACAGCAAGACAGCATTTCAGAAGATTTCTAGTCAGTTAAATTTACTCATATATGCACAATTCTTTACCAAAACTCTTCAGCTGAACTACACACACGCGCGCGCGTGCGCGCGTATCAAAGGCACAAGGACTTAGGTTGAGAATAAGACCAGAGTTATCAGCTGACTTCTGTCACCTGTTCATCAGAGGCCTTTGGAGTACTAGCATTCATTGCAGAGCCTGTTATCCCTCTCCTAAAAATGAGAATGGTAATAGCCATAAGATTATCACAGAGTTTTTAAAAAAAAAAAAATCCAGGATAAGCAAAATTGTATTGTAGCGCCCCCGCATACATTAGCACCCAATCATGGTAGGACGTACTTGCATTTGGTTTTCTTGCCAGTTCTGTAGAGATAATACCTGCACCACCGATATCACAAAATTGATGTTCTATAAAATGGTAAAAAGAGAGGTCATATTTACAGCAGAAGAACATGTCATAAATAATTTCAGAAAATGATAATGGGTTCCTGAGCTCCTCCAGTCCTGAAAGGGGGGAGGGGAAAATAAACGACACTGTGAGCAAAAATAGACTGAATTTACCCAATTCTTTACTGCACTATTTAACCTCTGCTTTCTTAATCATATGCACAGCAGGGGAAAGGATGTGCTAAAACAATTCATGTGTCATGAACAAAGCAGCCGGAGATTTTAGCTCAAAAATCACACTAGGAAAACCACCAGTTGGAAGTAAAGTAATGAGGGCAAATTTATTTTTTTTAATTGAGTCTTGAGTTACAAGCAACCCTTTAATTACATTAATCAAGCAGGCTTCCTCTCCGCAAATGATGAGGGTAATACATTGTTGTAACTTTTGCTGAATCTGGTTGTTGGGTTTTTTGTTTGTTTGTTTTGTTTTGTTTTGTTTTGTTTTTAAATTGCTGGATATTATTTGGACATGTCAGAAATAAGCCCTTGGTATATTTATATTTTTTCTTCTATCTTTTCAGTGTATCTTCATAGAAAGACAATCATACACATACTTCTAGATATGATTTACTGTGTAAGCCATTTGAAATTTAAAACATTCATAATATTTTTAAACATTAACTCTCCTCAGCCAAACCTCATACTATTGTTGCTAAATGTTAATACTATAATTTTATTCCCATTTTAATTTTTGATCTATATTCTCAACATAACTTGCCGGTCAGATGATAGTTGCCTAGTTACTCAGCCCATTGAACAGATGGAAACTAAGATGAATAAGAGATTAAATAAAGTACCCAGAGTCATGTGGTCATTGAGTGTCAAAGCTACAACTGTACACATGCCTGTTTGACCCCAGTCATTCACCAGTATGCATCTTTTGTTCTAGAATCTTCTTCCTCTTTGCTTCTGCACATGCTCTTTCCCTTCTCTGACTTTCTGATATGTTTTTTCTCCCTCTTCCACCCTCTGTGCATGCTAACGCTTACTTATCTTTCAAGGTTCAACACCAGCACTTTCTCACTTTTAAGCTTTGGCCGAACATTTGACTTTTATGCTTCCATCAAGAGGGGTTTCCCCTCTTCAATATTTTTAGGATCCCTACATATATTCCTAATAATAATCTAATTCTGAAATTTTCCTACATCATTTTACCAAGCCCCTACCCACATATCAGACAGTGACACTGAAATCTAGGCGGTGGGCTGTTTCTCCATGAATCCCCAATAGCCGAGGGCACAACTTGGTTTGTAAATGCTCAAGAAATGTGAGCTAAAATGATGGTAGAGATGAGAGTGTTTTTCAATATAGATCTTCATTTCTAAAACTGAAAAATTATGAAGGCAATAAGAACTGCTGAAAATTTAGCTTAATTTTTGAAGAGATAGAGATTTATTGAGAAGGGCAGGATGAATGTTAAAATTTAAAGTGAGTTATTTCAAATAAGGCCTAAATTAAAATGTCCGGATTTTCACATCATTACAGGAAACATAAAGAACCCTTAACTTATATTTTTCATTGCCAGTCATTCTTTGACAATGCATTGAAATAAGTAGTCTTTTACAGTAAGGGCCTAAATTGTGTACATTAAACATTTTATATTTTCTAGTCTTTAAAAAGTGATTCTTGCCATGTAATTTACACTTTGTCCATACAAGTATGACAAGCATTCTCCTTCTAATCAGTGACGTCAACCTTCTCAGCAGCACCTCATTTAAACAAATATTTCATAAATGAAACTAGCTTGAGACAGATGGTGTTTCTCAAATAACTAAGAACATTCATAGTTTCAGAGAAATATAGGTGCGATAGATGCACTGGCATATCAAAGTTCCTCAGGCTAGGGGGCGCTAAGAAGCCAGAGCTACTATCAGCAGAAAGGAAGTGACGTCAATCCTGCTACTTACCTTTCTGGCAACCATTCAACTACCTCCAGTCCCATCTCAGAAAGAATTATATATAAACACAGTGGCAGGCTTAGTAAAAGACTAAAGGTTAATAAGATTTGTAATTCAATAAAACATGAAAAGCACCTTAAGAGGAAAGTGAAGTGTTGTGAGCTTTAATTTCCAAATGCACACCTATATTCTACAGATCTATATTTTAGTTGATTGTCCATTTACTACTCTTTCCTTGAGTTAATAGCTCACCCTTTGAAAGCTGTGTTTCAGAGCCACTCCTGTGTATGCACTGTCAGTTGTATGACTCCAGAGCTTTGAGAGAAAAGCACTATATAAATGTCAGTAGTTATTATTTTTTTAAATTGTTTATATTTAGCTATCAATGTGTTTTTCATAATCTATCACCAGAGTTCTATTTGTATCCTTCAAACTGCAAATATTTTAAGTAAAAATAACCATTGGCCAACAATATTTCTTCTGTTCTTTATAATCAAAGTAATAGTTATCAGAAATAAGTAAACATGCTTAAGTTTTCCAAGCGCCAAATTTATTCTGAGATGTTTTCGGATTCCAAGTTCCTTAATGCCACTTTTTCTCTGGGTTTGGGCAGTTACTTAGAGAGGCAGCTAGATGACAGTAGTGTCCACCCACATACCCCACCTCACCCCTCCTTCCTTGCTTTTCTCATTGTCAGGCTGAACCCTGACTGCTACAGCACTATTTTCAGTTTTCAAATAAATAAAGGTTGACAAACCCAACAGTCTTTTACCCTAGCTCAAGTGAGGACATTTTCACAGTATTATGATTTCTTATAGAAAAATTTGTATCCCCACCTCTAGCCTGTAATCCTTGTGAGGACAAAAACACTGCTTCTGATGTGTCTACTGCATGAAGTATACTTAGATCAATTGAGTTGTACTGAAACCTAATTCTTTACACAAAAGACAAAAATATGTGTCTGGGATAGTATTAAGACTACTTGCAGTAAGTTGTAGTAAATTAGGAAAATTTTATGTCATTTCAACACTCTTTTTCTTTTTCTTTTTTTTAATCAAAGTGTTTTTAAAAAGTGGAGGTTGACAAGATGAAATTGCTGCATTGGTTTTCTAAAATAGGGTTCAAATTTCAATTCAGGTTAAAAACCATGAAAGATTTGAGAGCCTCTTTCCACATGCCTTATCCACTAATGCATATTTTAAGGACCACACAGATTCCCCTGTTTGACATTGAGTCATAAGAACGAGAATAGGTCAAAATACGTTGGCAGAACCGCCTCAGGGCTTGTATAGAATGCAGGCCTACGATCCTTCTGGCTCAAGCCTGCAACACTACCCTCTATTTTTTATGAGCACTAAATTTTACTCTAGTTTTAAGAACAATAACAATAAATGCAATAATAAAATCTTGTTTATATAAGAGGTTCATCTTGTTAAAAATGCACTGAGACTCACGGAGCTTTACAGGACCCGATTTATGCTCTCTTTAGTGATTTAAAGGTGATAACTTCACGTGATTCATTACCACCTAGTTCTGAATTTCAATAATATAATGACTCATGATTTCTCCATTTCTTAGAGAATCAGCTTGGTTAAAACCACTGCAGTTGTTTTTACTGGGGTCATCTGAACTACGGTTCCCAGAATGTTCATGAAAAGGACATGTTTTATGTGCTCTGAATGGCTGTAATCTATCATGACTGGTGCTAGGTAGACAGATTATGAGTTTACAGTGTCAGCCCAGTGAATTAAAGCTTTGTTATAGACCAGCTTGCTATGCAATTATTTCCAGTTCATATCCTATAAATCAGCATTCACTGTATGACAATCAGAAATTTCCATCTAGCATTCTTAGCATCTATATTTTGTCCTGATTGTACTGTACACTTCTGCACCTAGAACAGTATGATATGACTGGTCCCAATAGATTAGAAAATAAATTTCACTTTCACTAGAACCTATTTAAGGAATATTCTATGTTCTCACTTTTGGTGTCAAGCTGTTTAGTATTTATGTTGAAATAATAGGAAATGAATTTAAATAGAAACACTTCTCGTGTCTTATCTCTGCAAACAAAAAATATAATTTACAATAAATTAGCACAGCAGTTGTTAGTGGAGCTCAGCTTTGTTTTGCAATTCTTACACCTAACCTCACAAGTTGACACTTTTTCTGATAAGGTAATCTTTAGAAGGTAGTTCTGTAGGTGATTAAATCTGACAGATGCTAGTGAGACGGTGAAGTTCAGAGATATAACAGCAAATGTTTTGAAACATTTCCTGTTAAAATAATGATTTACCAATAGAAAAATCAATCTGAAATGAGTAAATCAGTTACAATATCATATTTTTATATCTACAACCAAAATAAAATCATCCACCAATAAGTGAATAAGTACACCAACCACAACACAATAAGCAGATAATACAGAAACTGATGTTGTTTAGAATAAAGAATTAGGGTAATAATATTATCTTCTCAGTGATTTCTTAGTATTTACACATCATTGTTGTAGTGAATGGGCACAAAAATCTTCTAATACAAAGAGAAGCTCACTAGATAAAAATGCATCTTTTCATAATATTTTTATAGTCTATCTGCACTGCAAAACATGGCTTGAACACTAGATCTTTCAAAGGTAAAGGCTTATCTCCTCCCGGGGCAATGATGATAATCAGATGGCTGATGTTGCCAATGATACTAACAATCTGAAATATGTTGTTCAGGCTTAATTGCAGATTGTATAATTAGATTAACCCAATTAATGCTATAGCTCTGTTTTGCAATGCAGTGCACCTTTATTATTTGAATGTTTGTAGCCCTGATGTCTTATCTCTAGCAAGAGAATTTTTAAGCAGTTGCTTATTTCCCTTGCTTATTTTGATTACTTAACTGTTATCTGTGCTAGAGTGGATTGATATTACAGTCTGTTGAAGCACTGTAGGACAGCAGGTGCTGTTTTCTGATTTTCTTATCTGAGTGTAGGTTCCCCACTACAGGGAGTTCATCTATAAATCCAGTATCAGAAGTTCTATGAGTTGAGGAAATTAACATGCTGGGCCAGACTCATTGGCTTCATTAACAACCCCTCATACCAAGACTTTGTTCATACGAGTGTGAAAACCAGAACGACCCTTCAAGGGTTTTCCTGGCCTGAATAATTCCCTCATCAGGGAGCTGGCTACACTCATCTTGAAAGCTCCATCTTTCTGCCACCATCTACTCACTCTGCATAACTCCATTTAGCATGGACACTCTTCTGAAGCATCTAATCATGAACAGAAGAAGAATATGAAGAACTCCAGGTGCAGGAATGATGGGCAGCCTGAGATATAAAGATTATATATGGAAGGGAAAAGAATGGAGGGGGAACAATCCTCAGATTCCGTACCTGGGGAAACTTCAATATTGGCCACCTGGTAGGTATCGGATTTGGGTGCTGAAACAGATGAAGATTCTGCTTTCATCTTGGTTCAGCATGGGTAGAGATATAAATGTGATGACGAAATCTTACCTCCATGAAAAAAACCAACCTCACCCATCTAAGCTTTTGCCTCATGCCAGATACTGTGCAAGTGATTTTCATATATTAATCTACTCCCCCTAAAATTCACAGGGTAGGCAGCCATTTTTATCCTGTGTTTGTAGAAGAGGAAAGCGTGGCTTCTGTCACAGCACCGAGGTCAGACAGGCCCCTCAGGGAGATGTAGGTTGAATTTCAACATGGCAGATGACTAGCGCTCTTGCTGCTAGAGTTTTAAAATAGTGTTCATTCTATAGGACAGCATTCTCCCTCACTCACAAGAATGAATGATTCAAACCATCAAAATGGCTGCCAAAGCCCACAGCAGAAAATTAACCCTGCAGCCCCCACAGGACAGCCATTGAGACAAAGGCCTTGAGCAACCAGGCCTCTGCTGTCAGAGGGATTGGCACAGCTGGATAAGTCCTTTCACAAAATGGATGGATCTGATCAGGAATCAAGAGCTGCCAGTTGGACAATGAAGCTCGTCTACAATGGAACTAATATCTTATTCACCCAGGTTTGACTTTAAAATTGTATCAGTCATGAAAATTATTTCGCTGTCTCTTTCTGTCCTGAGTAATCAAACTATATTTAATTTTAATTATTACTATGTAAAAATAATAAAAGCCACCAAAATAGTTCATAGACAATTTTCTGATAAAATAAATTTGCTTTTTTCTCAAATTGTGATTTAAATAGCCTCCAGAAATTTTTTTGGAACTAAGTGTTAATTAAAAATATGGAAATGGATTTAAAGCACGTTATAGCACATGGCAGAAGAGATTCGTTTCCACAACCACAACAGCTTCTCAGTGTATTTTTCTTAACTGTCTACATTACTGGTAGCTTTCCTTCATGCTTCTTCCTAAAGAAAACTGTGATTCCAATGAAAGCAGTAATTTTAATTACAACAAATAAGATAAATTGCTCCTTGAGTAGGAATATGTAGTTTGTCACCAAAGCAAGCTCATGCTCCTGCGCTTTTTAGTTTATACAAATGAATTGAGCACGTTCTCATATTTCCTTATGTACTCAGTGCTTTTTACATCTTACCATGTTTCTTTAAAAATTCAGCCTTCCATCCCTTACTTTCACTTGAAGGGCAAATTCTAAACCTGAAATTACTACAGAACTTGTCTTAAGATCCCTAACATGTGCATATTATATTGCTTTTTTATGCTCTTATTTCCTCATTCATAAACTGGAGATGAAAATTTGGGGGAATCCTCAAAGCAATGGCAGGATTCCAGTTGTTCCAGGTTACACATCCGTTTAATTATCAGCTAAAAACAACTATCCGTGTAATCAAATCAGTGAAGATCTGTTGGTTGTTTGGTATTGTACTCATCAAATACTCCAGAACTCTGCTGATAAGTGAAAAGGACACCACCGCACTGTTGGAGAAGCACAGCCCTAGATTGGCTCCCAAGTGGAACCATGATTCAGGACACAATTTCTAAACTGAATTATAGTTGACCAAACTAGGCAGCCCCTGGTTGTCTTTTTTACCAGAATGGATACCGCGGTGAGATGGGAAACATAACATGATGAAAGCTTCCCGTGGTACAAAACCTACTCTCTCGTCCTCACAGTCCCCCACAGAATCATAGGAAATAATCATTAGTTCATGACTGCATCCGTAGGAGGGTGTGTCAAGTCGTGTGCAAGAGAAACAGGTAATATGTTTCCAGAGCACAAGGAAGAGAAGCAGAACTCCACTAAAGTGGATGAGCTGGTGGAAGAGCCCAGACAGAGCACGGACTGGCAGGGAGGAGGAAAACCAGCCTGCCCAGCAAAGAGAGCCGCCCACTCGAAAAAGCAGCTTGGGCCCTGCTTCTTTGCTTTGGATTTTTGTTTGTTTTGTTTTCATTTTTTAGTCATCTAACATGTGTCTGTAAGGCATTCCAGCCATCAGGGAAGCATTCCAGCCATCATGCCTCTGGGCAAAGAGTGAGTAGCCCACTATGGCAAGAACCGAAGCTCTGTGAGGGTTACAGGCTGGATGCGATGGCCCCAAGGTGGGCTCTGTCTTAGAAAATAAGGGCGAGACTGTCACAGACCATGGAGGTGTCCCCGAGGAGAAGAGTTTGTGGCTGATTTAATGTTAAAAACAAGACAGAGGGAATCACTGAAGATAACCGCAAGACTTTGAGTCTGGTTACTGGGGAGCCGGCGATGCCACTGAAAGATAACGAAGAGGGGCGGAGAAGTAAGTTTGGGAGGATAATTAAGTAGAAATGGATGGACAAGCTTCAGCCTGTCTACGATTCCAGTAAACATTGCGTGTTTAGTCTAAATACTCTTCCTCATCATGGCAGAAAGAAACCTAAGTGGGGGGATCTACACAGGCTGGAGATTTTGGATCTTGTATAAATAAAGAAAAAGCCACTTGAAATTTGGTAACATAAGATGTAACATCTGTAACTAGACCAGAGATGATCTAATCCACCTCCTTAATTTTACAAACAAAGAAACCACTCTCTGACCTACTCTCTACCGTGTAACAGAGCCAATCTGGGACCACGAGGACATATTAATGAAAAAAAAAAAATCTAGATTTCTCAAACACTCTCATCTGGAATACACATTACCCTACGTGTTTCAGAGACAGTTTGTTTGTTTGTTTGGTTTGGTTTGGTTTTTTTTAGCTGAACTTGCATGATTTACAGATTATAGGTGAAAGATCTTTGAGGATCTCGATTGCTATATACACTGTGATCTACGAAATCAGTTTGGTAGTTAATTTCTAAGATTTCAGATTCCACAGAAAGCCTCCAACTCTTAAAGTACCTTTTCTTTACAAGGGAATGAATGACCTTCACATCACTGAACCGCTATCACCCAAGTACAGAATAAAGCCTGTCCTGCATAAGAGGAGGGGCTTAGATCCTCCCTGAAAGGGGCCCTGTTTACAGTAGGGCAAGTACATAAGAGCAACTGTAAGTAATTTCTTCCAGAGCAAGAAGACTCTTCCTTGCTGACCACAGAAGAGTTCCCTAACACAGTTAAATAATTCGTTACTAGAGATTTAAAAATAAAAAGGCAGGGTGAGAGGGAGGTAAACAGAGAGGGAAATTTTTTCCAACTGTGACATGTTTCTTAATAATAACTTATAACTCTTGGAGAAAAGAGAAACACACAAACTATGAGTGAAATATCCTAAATGTAAACATCATGGCTTGGGCAAATTCTCTTTAGTTAAAAATCAAGGTTGAGGTTGACTAAAGTAAATGACTACATGTCCATGGTCTCCTACTTCCTTGACGCTAAGGGTTACCAACTGATTTACAACTTCCTGTGTTGTTGTTTTAAATCTATATTTGTCAGCACATTTTTTAATGTCAGATTACTGAAAATAGACCTCTTAAGCCTACAAGGTCAGGAATAATTACATTGACTTCTCTAAAGATTTTATAGCATTTGATAAACATTTTAACTTGAAAAAAAAACTTTAATATTTCTAAGTGAAATTCTTTTTGATATAGTCTTAGGAATGTTTTTCCACTATAAACTGATGGCTTCAGGACTGAAGTGAAGTTCAATCAGTGTGCTTTGAAGTTTAGTAAATTACATATAGAGCTTCATCCAAATAATTTCAGCCTCCCCTTATTCGAGTAGTTTAAACTGTCAAAATAGCAAAGTCTATGGGGAAAAAAAAGAAAGACTAGGACCAAGGATGTTGCTTCCTTCCATTGTCGTCTCTTTTCTAACCATTATAATTTGTCATCTCATATAATTTCTGTAAATTATAGGTACTTGTTCAAAAACGTGTTCTCAAATATGAAAGCAAGGAAATAGCTTTATCTGAACATAAGCTATCATAAGGTAGGGTGGAAATGCAACTTAGATACAGTAAAGTTTATAAATTTAATTTTATGATTGAAAACAGACCTCCACAAAGATAATTGCATAACTCATCTTTATTATTCTAATTGACTGATACTGATATTTAATTTCAGATCCTTAGAAAAGAGATTATTTGGAACATTTCTTCCATTTACAATATTAATACCCTGGAATTTTACTTCCTAGATGAAGCCAACAAAATTTTATGTAGACTAGACTTGTTTGAAAGGCTATATTTCAAGGTTATGCTGTTGGAAATATAATCTAGAAGGCTAAACAAACATATTCCAAAGTGGTCTCTAAAAAATATTTTTGAAAAGCGTTAGATATTTTCCAGCTAGAATCACACATTCTAACTTTCATCCTTAAGTAGTTGCCAGATAAGGTCAGTCTAAAAAGCAAAATTAAAATGTTCGATGTACTCCTTTCTAGAACTTATATGAGAAACACAAAGAACAAAGTAGAAGAGAGATAAACAGGAACTAGGGAGAAGGTCAAATACTTCTTAAAATTATGAACTCCATCATTTTAAAACTTTTTTTAACGTATTGTATATGCTAATTGGTTTCATTTACACTAGTAGTTTATAGTTTATCCTAGATAGTTGGAAAGATTTATATTATCTGTTTCTTTGTACAAGAATTTTTGTTTTGTCTTATACTCTGAGTCTTTTGAGGATGATGATACACAGTGTTATAACTATCATTATTCTTTTATTATTTAATTGTGAAGCTTTATTTTATTTTTCATAAAATAAAAAAGAGCTCAGATATTTCATTTTCACACACACACAAAATAACCAATAGACGTGTTGAAAGTTTGTCCTGTAAAACTCAACTTTTGGCAAAATTTGTTACAAGGGAGTCTTTGTGAAATGCATTCAGTGTAGGCAACCACAGGCCACATTTGATGTTGAAAAATAAAAGATAATGAAAGTGATTGGGCAGAGAAGGGAGAGAGGCAGGTTTTCTAACTTGGAATGTTATGTGTAAACATCTCTCCTGATAGGTGATTTGCATGCATTCTGACTATGCCTCATAACTACCTAATTATGTCATATTACCTGGCACTCAGAGAGAAAGTACTGGGGTTTGAGAAACTGCTCGAACACAATAGCACTGGACATACATTTGATATTTTAAAGACTGCCACCGTCTTCTGAGTTAATTGGGCTGCCTGAGCAGTACTAAAAAAAATACACACACAAAGAGCATGGACTATGTCCGCAGACACAGCTACTTCAGTCTGTCCAGTGTCTGAAATTGATGGTCTTAAGTATATGACCCTTTCAATAATAACAGTAATTATAAATAATAATAATAATAATAATACACCTTGAGGTTTAATAATACCTTCCCTTTGAAGATTCCCAGCATTTTCATCCACATTATCTAATTTGTGCTTAAAACAATTCGATGAAGTAGCTAGTAGCAATTATCATTATCCTCTTTTTACAGATAAATAAACTGAGGCTCAGGGATTTTCTAGCATCACACAATTAGGAAGCAAGCCAAGGCTAGAGCCTGTAATTCAGTGAGCTATCTTTCAGATTTTTGCATCTGTAGAAACGATCTGGGTACCTGAAGAATAGTAATATCCCTCAGGAAACGCTCGCATAACAGCCAGATCAAAACATCTTTTCCTTTTAAATTGCATTTACACTCCAGGAAGGCAATCCTTTTCCGATTCATTAGAGAGGATTTCATTGTCTGAGGTCATTAAGATAGAAGGACTCAGATGTCTTTTCAAATTGTACTATTGGCCTTAAACAGAAGTACATTTAAACAAAAAAAATCTAAAATAGTCTTGAATCCATTCCTTTAATTACTCAACTTTTAAAAAAATTATTCTAAGCCCAAGTCAAACAAGATCAAATCGAGCTATATAAATGAAAATGGGCACAAGGTGTTAACTGGAGTTTTCCAGCCAGATTGTAAATGGGTTGACTGTGGCCTGCCAACTTAAATTCTTCCTCGCAGGCTCGGTTGGAAAGGGAACTCTTCATTTCCTGTCCTGACTTGTTGTGTTGTGTTACTGTTCGCTGTTTAGGTGATTAGCACGTGTGGATTTGATGGTCTCAAAGCTCGATTAAGTTATAAATGTTCAAACTACCAGTACCCTGTGGATAAAAATAGAAGTTGCTATTAGATGTCTATTCATACCCTGCAGAAGCCTGGCAACATTTTGAACCTTTTCAAAATGTAAATACCGCATATTAAGCATAGGAAAGAAAATTAATGTGCTGCATTTGCAAATTTATTTCCAAGTCAAAAATGCAAAGGAGGAGGAGGATTCTTGTAGCAGAATTGACATTCTACATTTACAGGGTATATTAAGACATTTATAATGGCCTTACCACAAAAGAAAAATACTTCAGGAGTAGATTAATTAGTTTCTCTGATAATCTTTCTTAGCTTTTGAATTTCCTTTCAATTCATTTTAAATTTATAGCCGCGGTATGACATTAGTCCAGTTTATTGCATCTTGCAGGTGGCATTCATATGTTCTTTCTTTATGTGCAGTGCACTGTGGGCAATAAGTTACAATATTTTGTTAAAAATTTCTAGAACAACACAAGTCCTTCTTAATTAGAATTGCAAATGAGTAATGCCTTTCTTCAAGGGGGGAAAATAGTTAAAACATTACAGGAATTTCTGTGCCTCTTTCTTTCAGTTAATAGTAGGGAATGTTGGCGATAAAGTTTGCTTTTTGAAACTTTGACATATTTTAGTAGGTTCTGATTTACATATGAAGTCATCCTCTGACAGTTCCAAACAAATGACTTTTCAAAGCAAGCCCCCCTTTTTTTTCTTTGTGCCTGTGGTTCCAAAAGGACTGAACAGATTTATCTTGCTTTCTGCCACTCATAGTAGTAGAAATTAGTAACTCTCATAATACTTGTAATATCTCAAAGAGCTTAATAATAAATTTTAATAATTTAAAAATTACCACCTTGAAGATTTTAGTGGTATAACATTACACCCAAATCACCTCATTTTCTCCAGAAAACAATTCCTATAAAAATAATACATCTGAGTCAATACTATCAATAATGGCAACACATAAAAGAGAAAAGAAAACTATGAAGTAATACAATGTTGAGATAAAATCTTTACATTACTTCTCCAACACACTAAAAATTGGAAGAGAGTCTAGTTCCCATAAGCATGCTTTTAGACCCAAACTGACCCTGAACTTAGTTCCAGAAGAGGTCAAAATTCTTAGCATTTATTCCCATGGTAGATGTCCAATTCATATTAAGTATACAAATTTTTCAAAGATTTCAAGTGATTTCACTTGGCTTATAAGTAAAAATCTTGCCTTCTTCATAATTTTTGATGCTGAAATTTTGTAGAAGTATTAAATTATGCCAAAAAGCCACTTACTTGATATGATGTACATACCATAACACAAAGGAAAGTGCAGAGTGTGAGCCATCTTAAATAACGCTGACACAATGTGCACACAACATACAACATAATTAACTTAATTTTCATGTAACAGATAACATCTGGGGAAAATGTGTATTGTAAGTTATGCAAAACTAATATTCTAGTGACCACATCTGTAGATGGTCTTTATTGCACGTTCACTTAACAGCCCATTATTCTGTTTAGAAATCTATCCTCTTCTTTATTAGAGCTTTTAATATATTCACCTTGGTTCAAATAGTCTACTCATTATCTGAAAAAATATAAATGGCATTCACATGGAACAACATGATTGTTTTTATTATATCCATTTGTGTGCAAGTATTCAAAAATGGCAAGAGAAGCGTATTTACTGCTTTACATTTAAAGTAATATTTAGGGGGTATTTGAAAGTCAAGCAAAACCAATCATTTGGCCAAATGGATGTATGTGTATAATCAGAAACTCCTGATTTTTAATCTCAGCATTAGGCCTGAGGCAAGTCACTTAAAGTCCTCCCTTTTGTTTCCTGGTATTATGGGTGCTATTCTCCAACGGAAATAGGGGGGTTACAAAGTCAGGCTACCAAATCAGAGTGTTCTTTTAATAAATGTACTTGATCCTTTTCTGTTTTTATTTTTTTCAGATTTAAGAGGTAACATATAAGAGTTTTGAGAAAAAAATGAAACAATTAGAATTCTACAAGAATATATAAAAATAGTTATAAAACTAGATTTATTTAATTTGCTTCAACTATTCATAGACTTGAGGAAATTATAACGTTTTCAGAAAAATCTAACTTAATAAAGCCGACCATGTCTTTCTGTTTTAAATAGATTTTATTACAGAACCAGTGATGTTGTAAAACATGAGGTTTTGTTAAAAAAAATACAAAGGCCTAATTGTAATTTTTAAAGAAAGTATTGCATCAGACGGTTTCATTTAAGCATATTTGCTGGCTCTGCGTTCTCACCACAATTATTGATTCTAATTTTCCTTAAACTTGTTTTTCAAAAAAAAAAGGCTGCACATTTTTAATGGGGAAAAAATCACCGTGATGCTTCTGGGCATTATGTTTATTTCAAACTATATATTGGAGAGTGGACCTTCTTATTATTAATAAAACTTACCCCCATTTAAAACTAGGACATTTCCTTCTAGTAACTCAGTAATGTAAAGAAATGCAGTTCTGCATGAGGCAGAAAAACATAGCCATGATCTGGTTCATTAAGACCATGCAAACTGTCTAAAGAAAAGAAATTCTCACTCCCTTTTCTTGTGCACCAATTAAATCAATTTAATAGGTATATTAGCTGTACTCATAAAAAGGGGGAAAGCCTGACTCTCAGCCAGAACTTCAGCTTACTGGACTGAATGAAAGCTTCACTTTGCTTATATAAATGGTGATGTTGAGGCAGAAAGTTCCAAGTTTCCAAGTGTGTACCAGCAGACACTCATGCGTGCACACATGCGCGCAGACACACACACACACACACACACACACACACACACACACACACACACACACACACACACTGTAGTTCCAATGACCAGGAAACTGGGTAGTTGGTGAGTAACTCAGCTGAACCGTATAAAGGAATGCAGACCACGGGGGTGTGAGGGATGAAATGAGAGACTTGAACACAAATATCTGTTTGCATTTAAGTGTCTGATCTGATGGGGGAAAAGGGCACAAGAGGGCGGAGGCTCGAATCTGTTATTATCAAAATGGAGAGGCTGTCTACTGAGAGCTGAGCGAGGGGCGAGGGCAAATTAGCAGGACAGTTTACCCTGCATACAGAAACGCACAGCAGCAAGACTGATATGGTGACAGCGCCCAGGAAAAAATCCTGCTTCGTTAGAAGAAAACACATTTACCTTGCAAATTAACTCATGCTGACTTTCTCAGTGCCTGAAATAAATTCAGTAAACTCCAATTCTTTGTTCTTGTCAATGTCTCACTCATTCTCCATGCATCCCAGACCTGTTTTTCGCTGAACATTAAAAGGCTGCATCACCCAGTAAATACTTCATCATTTTCCCTTCTCTCTGACTCCCACAAGCAGCTTCTTTATTAGCTGTCTCCTTTTCCAACCTTGGGAAAATAAGGAGTAATAGAAGACGTGGGAGGATATAATCCAAGAGTAGTGGAATAAGGTACAAATGACTGTGTGAGAAGATGCAAATGGGTGAACACCTCACCTAAAAAAAATGGCTTCTGAATGTACTGAGCGAAAAGAACTGTTCTAATGTGTTTTCTCAATGTTCTGTTTTGGTGAACATTTAGTAATAAACAACCTGGAATGATGTCATCTAAAGAACAAAAAGTCAGTGCTTCATAAAATCAATAACTTTCAAGTACAGCAAGTTGATGACACAGTAAAGTTTACTGAAAACTGCAGAAGCCAAGAAGTGAGCACACCAGGGTAAAGCTCCTGATTCTGTCACTGGAAAATCATTTGAGATCAAGCCAACTATTCAGTCTCTTGGGTTCCGAGTCTCTTTCCTCTAAAGTTAGGGTACTACAGTACTTCTATCTATTCACCCTAGGCAGCACCTTCTGGTGAAGTCAAATTAAAATCAGTATGAAAAGTCAATGAAAAATGTATACAGACTGGTGAGACCAAGAGATAACTTAGCTTCCATTACATTTCAAGACATATCTCAATCAAAATAAATAAATAAATAAAATGTAAATAATGGAATGTAACATGCAAATTTATGTGAAATACTGCAGAGAACTTTGAAACCAATGAGTGATCATTTCATTATTTTTCCCTGTGTTTCCTGATATGGTCATTTTTCAATGAATTTATGCATTTCTCCAAATTTGTAAGCTCAGTGAGCAACTTCATCTTTGAGCTGTAATAATAAGCTCATGAGAATTTACTATACAAACTGGAACAATTTATTGATTTATGGTGAGGAATGTAAAAGGCATAAAAGCCAGAACACTCAAAGGGGCATGTCTTTACAGATCCACTGAGATGGGAAATTAAATTATGGTCAAAATGTTACTTGTTAACCATGGAATTAGAACAAGAGGAACTAATTAAATGACTCAGATGTTTAATGCTATTAGTACCCTCATCTCTTCTTTCTCTCCCCCAAATTATAGTAGGATGGGCACTGCCAAAATTGGCTTCGCTGTCTTTTTTCTCCACCCCCAGTGTTAACTATCACCGTCCCTCTGATGGATGCCCTCTTGCTAAAGAGTTGTCAACTGCTCACAGTGAATTCTTGCCCTGCCCTCTATGTTTTCTGTAATCTATCTGATCCACAGTACACTGACTGTACATATTAATCTTTAGAACTTTCACTGTTCTCGTTGCTAAGTTCTTGATGGCTACTTTATTACTGGCCACAATAACAGCTGCATTCTACCGAGTGGTATCCATCACCACCAGGCCATCACGAAATACTACCCTATGTCAGAACTGGAGAAAAAATGCAGGGTTTTTAAATCTTGGTTCTCCAGCTACAGAGAGCTAGTAGGCATGTGTAAGGGGCTGAGGCATGAAGCAAAGTATGAAATTAAATGTTAAACCACAGAGTGAAGAAAGAGATTCAGATGAGAATATAGGAAAACAACATGCAAATAGAAAGTTATGGCTCTCAGAAAGCACCAGAGAACCAAGAGGTAAATACCATGAAGATTGCAGAGGAGATGACACACAAGATAAACCAAGCTGGGCAGTATGGTACATATATAAGGCAACTGCTCTTAAACTGAGGTTATTCACTAAATGTTGTCATAATTTAACCCTTCCTTCCTTTACAGCAAGTGATAGAGGTTGCCAGTCCTGCAGGAGGCCCTTTTCCAAGTCCTCTGGAAGAAGGAATCTCTTTTGATATTTATTCAAAATTCATTGAGCCACCTCCAACATTAGATAAAGAAATGAAGGTAAAATTTCTTTTCTATTTTCAATGACCCAGCCTAGGGATTATATTCTTAGGGATGGGAAGGAAAGTACCAAATGTTCTTCCATTTTCTTTGCCTCTGAGTTTACTCAGATAGGTGTAAATATTTATTTTAGGGTTAATTCCAAGATGGCCCCACTGATGGTAGTTCAGCAGCTTTAAACTCCTCCATTCATACTTCCCTACTTTTACTTTCCCCCCAAATAAGCATGCTTTGGCACTAGTCTGTTGTAATGCTAAGAAGAGTAAAACTGTATCATCAAATCAAAATCCTCTGGAGTCATATCCTTCCTGGTATAATATCCAATAGAAATCTGAGTCTATATATCAATCATGGTACACTACACAAATTACATGAATGTCATTTCTGTTCAATATTTTAGGGGCTGGATCAAGAACAAAGCCTTGAGGAGTCCCAGCCAGAAACTGACACTTCGGACATAGATATTTTAGCTGGCTTCACTATTGAAGATGTAAAGTCTGTGCTGGCTCAAGTCACAGATGACATTTTAAAAGACCTTCAGGTACTCAGGACTGACAGTTAGCTGACTTTATTATTAGGTGTTTAGGAAACCACGGCGTTCATGTCTGTATGCACTCCCAACACTGCATACACAACAGTGACCCTCCTCGGGGAGAGGTTCTATTTAACATGCCCACACCAAATCATCCGAGGTTCAGTAAGATCACAAAATAGATTTACCAGCAGGACCAGGCATGGGATAGGCTAATCAGTTTGTGAAATCATTCAACATAGAAGCCCCAGCAGTCAAGATGGTAAAAGACTTTGTGCCTTATTACTCTGACAACTTTGTTTACGTAGGGATAATTGGTGTCACATTTTTAAAGAGTCAACAAACAGTGAAGCTCAAATTATAATTTTTAGCTAGGTCTTCTCACCAAAATTCTTTAAAAAAAAGAAAGAGTCCTTAAAATCCTTCTCAGTTTGTTCCCATGTCACTAATGGTGAATTTACATCAATGGCAACTTGACACGACTGTGGCAACTGCCATCTGGATCGCAGCATCCAGTCTCCCATCACCAGACTCAGCCTTAAGATCAATTCTTTCTTTTTCTCACCAAACAAATATTTCTACCTTAACACAAAGGCTTACAGGCATTTATGTAATACCCAGACCAAAACTTTAAATAGATAAATTGCATTTTTGAGCAAATTTGTGATTTCCTAGAAACAAATTGTAAATCATTAGGCCAACATAGCACATATTTAAGATCCCAGTGCATCTCTAAAGATTGAGTTGTTATCTACACATGAAACCATATCTGAAAAGCATGTGTGTGTGTGTGTGTGTGTGTGTATTAGAAGGAGCAAAAGTTTACCTTGGTGTGAATATGTTTTGGTGCCTGTTTAATCATCGAGTGCTATTGCCTAATTTACATGAACACTTACTGACTTAGTGCCAACAAAATCAGCCGAAGTCCTCAGCTTAATAAGGGGTGTTTAGTGTTTACCAGAAGAAGTAGAAGAACACGTTTTACACAAAGCTTTATTGTTAACATCACCATGAATGTAATAGCTGGTTACCAAAGGGCAGAAGTGTACTTGAATTAAGCTGAGTTCAGAGCCTATCTCTTTTTTAGATTTGATAACATTTCATCTAAATATAGTTTATGTATCATTATGGCCCTGGGCTCCTTCACAATCCTGTGGCTCTGAAATTATTGCAGAGGAACTAACAGACAGCAGTAGAATTGTTTGCAGGCCCCCAAATTGAAAACATCTTAACCCAGGTCATATTGCATGTAGTGAACCATATGTTTTTAACCATTTGCTAAATTTCTTTTTAATATTAGAGTCTGCAGTACTATACCTTTACCCTGTAGCAGAAAGAATATGATTATTGTGTGCATAGTAACTTCCCATTGGCTTAACGCCATCTTGAAGTTCATTAATGTGTTCACTTAAATGTAATTAGGCTCTGAAAAAATGTGAACCAGAGAAGAGAGATGCATGTCCTTTTGATACCATGATCATTTCCATAATAAGTGGATCTGTGGGCATCAGCTTCTATGAAATCACTGTCAATTTTTCAATGAAATAGCAAGATGACAAGGGTTTGATGGTCTCATGTTGGGCAACCCTTTCTGTATTTTCTTTCAATAATCCTAGTAAAATTCATGTGAATAAGGAAAGTACAATCCCTTAGCAATTGAAAAATGAGACTGTTTGGCCAGGGATTTAGCTCAATGGTTCTGGCACCTGTCTTCAAGCGCAGGGCCCAGGTTCAGTTCCCCAGTAACCACATACAATACTGGGCATGGAGACTCACGCCCAGCAGCAATCAGTACCACATACCACAGTGCCGGGCGTGGTGGCTCACGCCTGTAATCCCAGCACTTGGGAGGCAGAGGCAGGAGGATTGCTGTAATGTGAGTTGGAGGTTGAGCTCAGGGCTAGTCTGAACTACAAAGTGAGACCCTATTTCAAAAAAAAAAAAGAAAAGAAAAGAAAAATGAGACTGTTAAAGATTAAATCATTTGTCTAGAGTTTCCAGGGTCAGCAACTGATGGAAGACTTGGAGTGTGAGCTCTGAGCTGAATTCTAGTTCTAATACCAATGTTATACACAGAAACCGCATTGTGTCTAGTACCTCCAGGAGACTACTCTGGATTTTAACATACTTGCGGGGTGATACATTTTTCAGTATTTACCCTTGTGTTTTGGTCAAATTCCAAGTTGAGTAATTATTCTCCACTTACCTAAATTTCCCCTCCTGTTTCAGATGGATAAGTTATTTTCCACTTCTAAAATCTGACTCTCAGTGTTCCTGGATCTAAAAACCACCACCTCCCTTTTCAAAGCTAGCTGCATGTCAGTGGTCCTTGTGCATTTGGCCTCTGACCAAGCACGCTATACAAACATTTAGTGAACTATTACTTGCAAGGTGGTTTAAGTTTCCCCATAGCTTTTGCATCTGCTTCATTTGAAATTCATACTGTTATTACATTTTTTCCAGGAAGAGGCAGTAGAGAATTCATATTTTACGTATGTTTTTCAGACTTTCTTCACTAATGTGTTTGCAAGAATATATCATCTTGTATAATGCAGACAGTTCTGAAATCGAAGTGTGAATCCTTAAATTTTTTATGCTAATCCACTTATTTTCCAATTGACTCACTTTATAGTTTTAGAGATTTATTAAGAATGAAGTTATCTTGGCCCTCAGCTGTTAATTAAAATTACACTGAGTAGAGCAAACATTTTAAGCCTATATAGTTTAGGTATTTTAATTTTAAAACTACATTCAAAATGAAATTATTTTGGCCCTGGGTTGTATAATAAAAATTACACCCAATGGAGAAAACTTTAATACAGTTAAAGAATTACATTTCAGAGAAATATGAACACTAACACTAAATTCTTCCATTAAACGTTGGCTGCTGGAATAAAAACATAAAAACTCAGGGAAGTTTGCCTTCTTGGGTTTGTAGGTGTCATTAAGTCAACCTTGAATTTTAAAAGTTAAAAAGTTGAAAATCACCTCAAGTTAGTGGTCAATTGAAAGCTATTGAGGCCAGGTTACAGGTTTTACATTCTTTCCTAAAGAAAGCAGACTAGGTCCAGCTCCCATGGCTGCAAAAGAGCTTTTCTAATCAGCAGTGTTCTCAGGGATAATGAGGAAATACTAACAGACCAATGATAGGCTCTTCTTGAGAAGTCATGAAATCTCTTGATCTAGGCTCTCTTGGTTGTCCCTGAACTGAAATACTGACTGCCAAGACTGGGTATCTGAAAGGTTACTCACCTCCAGGTACAGCTCTCTATTACATGCACCTTACATTCCACTGTAATACACGTGTTTTAATATATTCTGTTTCACTGAAATACCAGTAAGGTCTCCAGCTCATTATGAAACAAACCCTTGTGAGAGAGTGTTGTAGATGATGGTTCATCTCACCAGAACTCAGTTGCAAAGCACTGAGATCTGAGGGTACAAAACAAGAAAGAAAGTGAACAGTTGCCAAGTCAATTGTTTGCATAAAGCTATTCTTCCTATCCTTGGAATTCATGACAAGATTATTTCTTCATATCATCCAATATGTAGTGTGTCATGCATTTATTTTCGTGAAATATGAGTAATACTTTTCAAAATATTTCCTGGCAACAAGTCAATGAAATATGCACTTTATGGAGTATATCATGAATTTAAAGCTAGGGTATAGTGTTAACATAATTCTATTCTATAAGATTTCCAAATATGTGACTTGTCCAAGACTGCCTGGCTAAAGTCATACCTGGATATCCACACCCATAGACTTGGTTTCTGTTTAGCTGTACTGACATCATATGAGAGAAAATTAATCATGCTGAAAACAAAGTTCCTTTGTGACTTGGAAGATCATTTATCCCTCCTTGCAACCTTCATCCAACCACCAAGAAAGGAAAAGATAAAAATAAAACTAGAAGCTAAAACTTGGTCCTATTACATTAAAAATAATTAAACCAAAATACAAACAAACAAACAAACAAAAAAATAGCTGGTGCTCACGTGCATTCAGGATCCAGAATTGCTGACACGAGTGTGATCTTGTCCTAAATATCAATCCAAACTTTGACGATAAACAAAATGTCATTAGATAAGATAATTAGGACAGACATTTCTAAATTGATAAATTGCACTTGAATAAATGAATGAACTAAAAAAGTAAATCTGATCCTAACACCATATTAATTTTTCAAATTTTTGGTATCTGACTTAAATAATAAATTTTCTCAAAATATAGCTACCTAAAATTGCATCATATATAAATATTCCCAACTTAGCATTTATTAATACCCATATGTAAAAAACTACTTTTCCAAATCTCATAAGCATTTTCTATCACTCCAAATACAATAACAAAATACAATAACAACCACAAAAAAGTCAAATTTTGTTACATCAACCAACACAGCAAGCCTATCTCTGCACATAACTTTATTACCCACCATGATAAAAGGCAGACATTTTCAGTATTACTAATGTTCATATATTGTGCAAATATTGCTGGAATTGAGCAGGTAGCAACGTTAGTCCACAGAATTTCATTGCCAGGGGCTAAATGCTGTCACAGCTTCCACAATCACTAAAACCTGTCAGCAATTGCTTACTTTTTTCTACCAAAAATATATCACAAAATGGCATCATTCCAAGATTTATAATGTATGATGAATACTCCTAATTATGAGAATTGTCCTAATTGTAAGATTATTTGCATTGTTATTTCACAATAGAAGCTTTCTGGGATCCCATTTAGAATGTATTACACAGAAAACAAAAACATCCATTGCAGAGAGGTGGGGGGACCAACAACACGGCAATAACCAGCCCACAGCAGTTATTCTGATTCAGTGCTTATTGGTAAAGTCTGTATGAAAGTACAGATAAATTATCCTATCTTACAACACATGGCTATATGAAAAATGGCTGTCCAAATACCACTTCCTGTTCATAGCAGACATTTTATACATTGGGAACGTGCAGCGAAATATGATAAAGTGTTATCACATCACTACAGGCTGAAACACAGCCATGTCTGCAAAACAGGAAGGTGTGTGAGGGATAATGTCTGTCTTTAGGCACTATAGTATGTCAAAACCACAAAGACAATGTGCAGCAAAAGATAGCTCCATCATAACCACTGTTTTATGATTGTCTTCACAGGCTGAGATAAACGAAAAGCTGCAAATACAGGAAGAGGCCTTTAATGCACGAATAGAAAGACTGAAAAAGGCCTGAGGACTCAGTCCAAGGAGAGTGATGCTGAACTTCACAGAAACAAACTAGCTGGAATAATAGATTCTCTAGAGCATCATATCTGCTTCATTTCATTGTGAAAGGAAAACCAAGCTCTGCTTTTTACTGTCCTAAGTATTTAGAGAAGTATTAGCCCCAATTTTGCCATCTCCTTTACTATAACAGCCTCTGAATTTATTGTACCACAGTAATAAGAATATTTTGTATACAGGAGCTTAGAGAATTATATGTAAAAGTACAATTACTTTTACGATAGCTCTCTGATGATATTACTAATAAACACTACATCTTCACTGAGAATGAAACTAACTTTTTTTAAATAACCAGAAATAAAGACAAATAATAACGATTGTATCCATATTGACACAATTGAACTGTCATAGTACTGGGGCTCTACAAAAAAATACTATTACTACACTACTGAGGATAAAATTTGCTAAACAATCACAATTCAAATATATATACTAAGATTCTTTTAACTTAAATCATTTGGTTTTCTTATTTAAATGTTTCAGTGTGAAGTCAATTTTCTGAAATTATATAATACAGTTTGAAGCATTTTAATTTATTCAGCTCTGTATTTGTTATTTCTAATCTTGTTACTGTCCCAGGAGAATACATGACCTATATAAAAAGAAGCAATATATAAATGGTTATTAAAGACCAACCAATATATAGATTGTAAAAAACCCTTCAATACAAATCAAACTCACAGAGATCCTAAAATTAACCATTACTTTGCAGTGGAATGATTGAAAAAAATCTCAGGTCTTTAAATACACTTATTAAAATATCATTCTAAAACAAAAATAGCCATACACTGATTGTCCCTACTTAGACAGATTAGTTAATTACTAAGCCCTTTGCAAAGTTACTAGATTTCAGCAGATTCTAGAAAGGAGGCAGAAAATTGGTAGGAGGAGACAGTTCTCTCAAGAATTTTCAAAATTGTACAATACCTGTAACTGGATGGCCCTTGGCTTATCCTTACCTTCTTATCCATATCAAGGGAACTGCCCAAAACATTGCCACTTGGACTAGAGACAGACCTAACAGCTTCTGGTGATTTTTTCACTACACTAATCTGCAAATTAAGAATAGTCTTTAAGATAAAAATGTGCTATTGTTTCTGTAGCTCTTGGTCTGGAGGACTGGAGGCTTTCTTTCTCTTTCTGTCCTTTCAGCTTTAAAGGCAGTAGGAGACCACGTGGAAGATTCCCAAATCTGGGTTCACTCAGCAGCCTTTTCTCTAGGGGAAAGAGTAAAACTGGGGTAACCAAAAACAAGGACTAAAGACATATGTAGAAATGACCAAGAATAGCTTCAAATGTAATCAGTGGTGCCGAATAGAACTGCACTTCTTGTAAGAAGTGCTTATTTGATCAGAGGTACCTGGAGCCTATCACAGAATCAAAACTAGCACTGCAATCCTTAAATAATAGTAGTATTATAAGCATGCTGAAAGTTGTAACTAAACTCTTCAAAACTGATTATGGTTTTGTCTTTGGCTAGTGTAGTTCTAAATAGGCCACCCAACTCTATTTGTTCACCTATTAAGTGGAGATAGTATCTATTTTTGAAGTAATTGTGAAGATTAAATGAATTCACATTAAATGACTTTTCTTGTAAGATGTGGCTTGCTTACTTCTTAGAATGTGCAAAATGTCAAACCACTACCCAGGTGTTGGATCAGTCAGTCTCTCTACTGAAATTCTGGGTCCTCTCCCTCGCTCCTGGGACCTACAGATGGCTGTGCTCACCAACTATTTTTAACCACACCACAATGACTGCTCTACAGCCAGCGATCTATCTGGCAGTTCAAACTGAAGATCTAGTAATACTAGGAGAAAGCAATCGTGGTAGCTGTAGACAGAAATTGTAATTCATATTCTTTCTATTTTAAAATTAATATTCATTTGATAAAGGAAGATAGCTATTTTGTAAAGTAAAAAGTTTAAACACGCACAGTGTACACAATGAAGACGGTGAAAAATAAAACTCTCCCTAGGTACCTCCTCCCTCTCCCAAGAGGCAATGACAGCTTTATCTGTTCAAACAATTGGATGCATGCTTGCCTGGGTGGTGATTTTTTCAAAACAGTTTAAATTTGTTTCTACATCCTTCAGTTAAGTCAGATATCTGGGAGATATATCCCCATATTAGTACATTTTAATGATCAGATAATGGTTCTGTTTTTTATTTCTATCACTTTTTTAACTTCTCCATTGATAAAATATTTTATTGTTTCTAGTACTTGGTTATCATACTACTAACTGCCATCTTTGTACCTGAAATTTTGTAAATATGTATACTATTCCATAGGATGAAGCTCCCTATGAGAAATTTCTAGGTCAAACTATATGCACATTTTGAATTTTGATAGTCAAAGATATTTCACTATTTTGCAAATCCACCAACAGGCCATTGAATGATTCCCTTTACACTGGTACCAATAGCATGTACTAGTGGTGCTTGATCTTTCTCATTCTAATAGAAAATGATTATTTCAGTTGATCTGATCATTTTATTGACATGGATTATGTATTTTCATATGTTCAAAAGCAAATATATTTTATTATATATAAATATATAAATTCATTTAATCTTAATAAGCATGCATGACAAATTGACAAGCATTGTTAGACTTATTCTACAGTGATGGAAGTTAACAACAGAGATTATTAATTTAAGCCAAGTTGCATAATTAATAACTGGTAGACCAGAACTTCAAACTAAGGTCTGACCTGTTTTATAGGCAGTGAAACTGTACTACAGAGTTCTAACTAATTTTCCCATGATCATGCAACTAGTAAGTGATGGGATCAGGTTTTGAACCTGGGCCTGGATGATTATAAAATCTACATCCTTAATATTCATCTCCAGCTATACTAAAGTAACTAAAGTAAAAAAAAAAAAAAAGGACTTTTTTTTTCCTTTGGGTTGTCTTTAGCATGTGAGGTATTTAGAAAATTTATATAAGGTAGATTGTGTAACCCAATTATATTCCTTCATTCTTGCATTATAGATTCATTGAGCACCTCCTATCTGCCTGGCATTTTGTGATGAGGCAGAGAAGTATAAGCTCTGCCCTAATAATCTTTATCATGAATAGTAACTGTGATGACAAGCTTCAGGGAAGTACAGGAGTATACAGTAAATGAGCCTGATTCAATGTAAGCAGGCAGGGGAGATTCATGTCCATACTGACATTTGGGCTGGGATCCAGCAGGTTAGAGGAAGGTAACTAGACAGAGGAAGATGAAAGAAGCTGACTACGGTCAGACAGAGAAGTTTTTGTAAAATGTCCCGAAACAGACTGAGGCTAAATGACTGACCAGAGACAGCACTCTTAGAAGATACACCCTCATGACAGATTTTTATTTTTAACTTAAACAACAGCAATTATTAATAAGTTCCAAATAAGAATCATCAGATTAATGTTTCTAAAAAGATCATCTTTCTGGTATTAAAATTTCTTTCCATGGAGATAGGGAAAGGCTAATATTAGCTTCTTAGCAATTTTGAGGAGTGGAATAAATACAGAAGATTTGACTTACAGTCACAGACTCTACCTCCACTAAGTGGTCTTCGGCACAAGGTGGGCCTCTGAAAAGCCAATTTAAAAGGTAACATCCACCTGTTTCTGGGAAAGAAGCAGTCTTACTCTTACCATCTCCAGGAAGACAACTCCTGCCTTTGTAGGGACACATTTAGAGTACTTGACTCAAAGAGCAAATACATTCATTGTGTAATAAACAAACTGGAAATTGCTACCATGTCGAGTATTTGTAGGCATTGTTGCACCTAAATATAACTATGAAGTTACTACTTTTCCAAAATATGATTATAAAGCCCTATTTTATCCTCCATTTGATTAGAACCATTCAACCACCCTGGTAGATAATATATTTCCATGTTCTTAGATTGCATTTCATTATGCTTCAGTTCCCCTAGAGAATAAATGTGCTTCTTTTCCTAACAATTGTAGAGGCAAAATATTTCTGACATATCAAATTTCAGTCCTGGAGAGCTATCTCCTATCTGTACATCAAAATCATTTTTTCCTGGATATTAATTTGTTAAATAAAAGGAGTCGGACTCTTTCATGGCAGCCAAAATAACTATTAAATTAGTTTCCTGAGAAAAATGAGTCTGGGTCAGAATAAATCCATCTTTTAGAATTTTCAAACACCAAAATAGAGAATTTTAAAAATCACATTTTATTATGGGATTGCTTTTTTTTTCATAGAAGTATCAGCGATTGAGAAGGTCTGTGCATCAGATTTGGTCAGAGCTGCTAAAAAGCTTTGTGGTATCGAACTTAAATTTAGCTTCAAAGAATGATCAATGGAGATACCTCCAATGGGTTGTGAATATGTGTATGCATGTGCACCTGCACATGAAATCATTTCTTTTTTTAAAATGATGAAAGCAAACTAAATTTTAACATTGTATAATTTTCCAAATTTTTTAAATTAAATTTTATTTTATCTTTTCCCTCTCTTAATCCCTCTCTCTTTCCTATGTTCAAAGGCTTTGTTTTCATTTTTATATTTCTTTCTCCCTTCCTCCCTCCCTTGTCATTGTTCCCACTTGAAAATTTTCCTTCTCATTTCCAACATATGTTATTTCACTTAAGAGATCTCAAGGTCCATCTTTTGGCTGTGGCTAGAGCTCATTGTCCTTTGTGGCACAGTAGTACTCCACTGTATTTTTTTAAATGACAGCTCCTTTATTCACTTGCCAGTTGATGGGCGTTTGAGTTAGATAAACTGTGCTGCTATAAACATGGGTGTACATATATCTCTATAGTATGTTACTTTTAATTATTTTAGGAAGACAACAAGAAGGGGTATAGCTGGGTCAAATGGAACCTCTAGTTTTAGTTAAAATTTATTCAAGCCACTTTGTAGGTGCTGAGTGAAATAAGACATATACTGTATTTGACTTCATTAAATTAATAAAGCCTATAATATAGAGGAGAGGACAAGTCATTAAATGAGTAGGATGATTTTATATGACAATGCAGAATACAAATGAATAATATCAAGATATAGGATGAAAGATTTAGGAATTGAGAGTAACTACTACAGTGCCCTAAGAGTCCCTCAAAAAGAATGACTTTTGAGCTGAAATCAGACTAAAGAAAATCTACCAACGGCTGCACTAAGGAGTATTGGTGGGAGACAGCAGGATAGCAAGTAAAGAGGCTTTGTGTGACATTGCCAAGCACAACTCTGGTCCCTCTAAGTAGGTCTCGGAAGAGGAGCCCACCAAGATAATGCCCTTGGAAAGTAGCCAAGCTGGTTTGCAAACTTAAGCACTGGCATCCCTGCTTTAGTGCTCTTTCTGCCCAACCATGCTGGCAGGACCAAATGATTTGACTCTTTCAAAAGATCATGCAGACTTATAGCCATAACATGTTTGTCAGGATAAACCCAAGTCAGCTCAACTATTTAAAGAATAGTGATTGATATGTCTCTTGGTGAATATTTCCAAATAAGTTACATAGGCACTTCTAAGAATAAAGAGCGACCCTACTCCTTACGTGTAGGCTGTACATAGTGACTTCCTTCGCACGAGAGATGACGGAGAAACGGAAACGGTGGGTGTGGGCACAGCACCTTAGAGTTAACACTGACAGACACGGCATCCACCAGGAGACTGATGCCCCACTAACCATCGCATACTGTTGGTGTCAAGGTTGTTGAAGAAACAGGTTTTGGCTCAAGACTGAGAGAAGGAGGTCGTAGAGTCACCACACAGACTGCAGAGAAGGTTTCAAGGAACACTTTTGCTTTTTTACTGCCCAAACTGGCTTTGTATAGAGATGGTATAGGGGGCGGGGATAGAAGCGTGGTGTGTTAACATTGTATCATATTGTTGGTCATGTGATCTGCCTCTGCATAGCCTGTTTGCTTGTTCGTTTTGACCAAGTGCAGAGTCATGACAATGAGCATGGACGGGATAGGTTTCGCTTAGCATATAAGCCTGGTTTCTACGCACGGAGGTAGGTACTCTCATAGTGTGCTCTCAGAGGTACATGTGGCCTACCTAAGCCAAGCATAGACCTCTCCTGCAATCGCAAATCATGTTTCTAGAGGTTGAAAATAGTGCTTCAGCTCTAAAGTCTTTCCCCCCAAATTTCATAACCCTACTAAAATCATGAAAATATCAGGCCAATTTTCATTATACCTGACACAGTACACTTGGTACTACTCAGCACTGTCATGGCCACAAAACTAAGGGAAGTATGCGACAATGTCACCCCCTAAAAAGTTTTTAATCAGACAAGATGGGTACAGGTAATGTAGAATGCTTGATAGGATTCCAGAATAGAAAAAGAAACTCTCAATCAGTGAGTAAATAATGAACTTTAATAAAAATGTCTCAATATTGGTTCATTAATTTAATCAAATGTATGTATCAATGTAAAATTAGTAAGAAAAGTAGTAATAAATAGTAGGGGAAAGTGAGGAAAAGTATGACTATAATATCTGATCAATTTGTCTTTAGAATAAAACAATTCTTAAAAATAAAATATATTAATAAAAAGTAATATTGGTCAAAACTAAATCAATCGGAAACAGATACCTTGTCATATCACAGTGACATATGTGCACCCATGTTTATAGCAACCCAATTTGTGATTGCTACATCTTGGAAACAACCCAAGTGTCCATCAACTGGAGACTGGATAAAAAAGCTGTGGTTCTTCTACACAATGGAGTATTACTCTGCCATAAAAAATGATAAGTTTGAATCATTTCTACTTAAATGGACATACCTAGAGGATATCCTCATAAGTGAAATAAATAGGGCACAGATAGGTACATATCGCATCTTTTCTCTGGTATGAGAAAATAATGAGTCCTAGAACTATATGTTATATATTGTGAAATAGAAAATGCTCAATGTAAAATAGGGTGAAGGGAGAAAAATGATGAGATTGTAACAAAAAAGTAAGGAAACAAATTTTATGTATATGGGCGGGCTGTAGGGCGGGTAGGGCTATGGGAAAATTGAGAATTAAGTTGTGTTTTATACTGGTACAAATCCCCATTATGGAGTGCAATCATGATGCATATATGTAACGTACCAATAAAGATTAAAAAAGTTTTTAAAAATCTTAAAAAAAAAGAAACAGATACCTTGTTAGTTAGCTTTTCTGTACCTTGTTACAGTAACTCCCACCCACACCTTGAAGGACGGGAGATAAAATTTGGTTCAGTTTCAACCCATGGTCATCTCGCTCCAAAACAACCCCAGAATGGTCAAAAGACATGGCAGAACAAACCTATTTATTTCATGGCAGGAAGGAGGCACACAAGGGAACAGCGCCAGAGCAGAAGGTGAGAGGGTCTAGGCATAGACCCAACAGCCAGGCCACCGTGGCCCATCCAGACACACCCAGAAGTGTGCTCCACTAATCTCCAGGCAGATCCTAAAGTCAATCAAATTTAAATGTCACCCAACCACACAGATGCCCACAATCCTATCTTATCAGTAATGACGTTATCTTCCCTTTTAATTAGTATGTGAATAATCAGATATTGTTAAATTGCAAACTAGAAGGGTAACTGCTTAAGAAGGAGACAATGATAAATCTTATTTTAAAAGGTAATTACAAATTCCACCGCCATGGCCCTCTTCATGCTTTCCCAGTTCTGTGGTAGTACTTGAAATTGTCTAAAAATATATGTGCTCCATCAAGACAGAGGGTTGTTTGATTTATTTTAGCATCTAACTCTATATACCATAAAATCACAATGGCATCTATTGGCAAATCTTAAATGAAAAAATCATCCATTTATAGAATGGCCCAGTCTTTACAGCTGCTCAGAATAAAGTAAGTATACTGCAGTTCCCACTTCTTTAAATAAGCAATCTCTGTCTTGAAATTACATAGAAAACAAAATCGAACAATCAATAAATACTTAGCTACTTTAAATCAAGCTTGGTGACGTTCATATCACCTGCCATCCTATCACCAAAACAAGGTTGGAATAGACCAGATATCAATATTTTATCTACTATTAATCTCAAAATCAAAAGGAGAAAAAGTAGTCCCTATCCTTTTGCCAGTGACAGTTTATACAAATTACATTATTGATAAAGGCCTTTTATAAAGTTAAAGCCTAAACCAAATCAGAATAAAGGTAATATAGTACAGGTCAGATATCCCTTACCCAAAATGCTTACAACCAAAAATGTTCCAAACTTTGGATTGCTCCAGACTTGGGAATGTTCTGTCTGTTTATAGTAAGACTTCTTAGTGCTAAGACTCAAGACTAAGCATAACATTTATTTAAATTTTATATAGCTCTGTGCTTACTTTTATTTTATACAATATTTTTCATGAACTTGCGTTTTGATTAAGACTTATCACAAAAGACCAAGCCATGTGGAATTTTTCACTTGTGCTGTCATATTCATGTTCAAAAGGATTCAGATTTTGAAGCATTTTTTATTTCAAATTTTTGAAAGTAGGATCCTCAGTCTATGCCCATTCTTCCAACTCTACAGAGTTAACATTTTACAATGATGATTAAAATGCTTGAAGGTTTTCTTTAATATCTTTTTCATCATGATGATTAATACTATTATTTTTTCACTAACTCTAGTCAATCCTTTATTCAACTATAATTAGACTTTATAGATTAAGATATAGTTAACAATTGCAGTGAATTTGTAGCAATTGAAATTTCAAAAAGAAGAGACAAAAAATGTACTGGTGTCACTTTGCCAGTCAGAAGTTGTTAGATCTGCTTTAGAAACATCACTAGGTGACTAAACAGAAGTAATTACCTGCACAATTCAACTTTAATGAGGACCATAGAAGAAGGGGCTAAAATCCTAAACATCATCTACTCTAACCCTTCCTAATAAAGAAATTGAGATCCAAAAAAGTAAAAAGGCATGGCAGTTATTACTAGGGCCAAACTAAAGTTTGGTTCCTCATTCATTTATTTAAACATACTTACACTCATGAATGTTTTCTGAGTGCCCTCAGTCCACCACTGATGTAAGCATACATCAGCAAAAATAGAAATAACCATTGACTCATAAAATTTATAGTCTAGCAGAAGATATATATTTAATCAATCAGAGTAACAATTATTCTTTTTAACTCTAGTAGGTGCTACAGAAAGTATACCCTGCTATGAGAACTTATACACAGAATTAGACCACATCAAGAAAGGTTCATACCTCCGGGATGAATAAGTACTGATTAAGTACAGACAGCAGGAAATCATTTTAGGCAAAGGGAACAACAATTTCAAAATTCCATGGAACTATGACTTGTGGTGGAAAGTGCGAAGGCCTGTTGTGGCTGAAGCCTTGTAACAGAGTATTTTCTGAAAATGAAAATGAATGGGAAAACAGAGATTAGATGATGTAAAACTCTGCAGATCACAACAAAAGAGCCCTGTCTTTGTCATCCATAGACTGAGAATTTACTGAAAGGGTTAAGTACAAAAATGGAGATAGGGGGCCGGGGAGTTAGCTCAGTGGTTCCGGCGCCTGTCTTGCAAGCGCAAGGGCCCGGGTTCGATTCCCCGGTAACCACATAACAATACTGGGTGTGGAGACCCACACCCAGCAGCAACCAGTACCACATACCACAGTGCTGGGCGTGGTGGCTCACGCCTGTAATCCCAGCACTCGGGAGGCAGAGCCAGGAGGATTGCTGTGATGTGAGTTTGAGGCTGAGCTCAGGGCCATCCTGAACCACAAAGCGAGACCCTGTCTCAAAAAAACCTAAAAAAAAAAAAAAAATGGAGATAGGGCAGGACAGGGATATCTGCACTGTGCGTAAATGACTCTAAGCACAGTAGGGAGAATGGAAAAGGAGGCTTGGCTCTCTTGGTAAGAGAATAGGTACCTTCATTAAGATACTTCTGCAGCCTTATGCTTTTGCATTTTTGTCACCAAAAGCTATCCACCAAAATCCAGTCCCTTATTACTCCTAAGGACACAGTTAGACCCCATTTTTCAGATGTCTTTGTAGGCAGATGTGATTTTATGACTAAGTTCTTGCTCATGGAAAATGGATATAAGTGAAAGGTATTCCTTTAAGGAAGTTGCTCAAAATCAGAAATTACCTTCCTCCTTTCTAGTGGCTCCCTGACAATCAGGGTCTGAAGATCAGAGAGTAACTGTCAGTAGAGTTCCTGAATGAGCACCTGACAGGAGACACTCACCAAATGGGGGACGGGGGATATACATCTAAACAGGCTATGGGCAGAAATGAAACCTTCATTCTTAAAGCCATTCCATTTGGGGGTGTGTCTAGCACAGCAATCCAGCCAGCTCTAAGTAACTCCATGCGTATATCTCTCAGTACTTATGCATGTGTAACCTAGTCATGGGGATCAATGTCTATAACATAAGGAAAGAACTGGAAAATTCATTAACTAGAGGCCTGATGGTAGGCTTATTATATAAAATGATTCTTAATGTATGTAGGTCCACAGGCCCTCCTAACCTGACCTTTTATGAAAGTGACTGGGCCTTGCAAGTATGATGAATTGCACACTCAAGAATTCCTAACCAATGACCACACCTTACATACTTTCTTTATTTAGTGAAACTACTAATTTTTTAAATGATTTATTTGACACTTGCTTAACGTAAGAGAGTGTAATTAAGACCCTAAATATTCCTTCCTTTAGGATAAGGTCATTTTTTAGATGATACATTCCTTAATTCTCTAAAAATTATGTACTAAATACCTGCCCCAGGAACCTGGATAGGACCCTGAATAGAGAAATACAATATATTTATTGTAATGGATAGTAACTATATCCTGTTCTAAAGATGAACTTATACTTCTGAAGACATATCCTACTTTTTATACTAGACAGTTTCATGGGTTAAAATAATAGTTCAAGACATTGATAGAGTTGTATAGAAATAGAATTACTTTCCCTCCTTTAAACATGTTCAGGTGCTAGTCATTCCTTTATAACCACCTAAACTAGATAGAAGTGCTTTGCCTGCAAGAAAGCAAAACCCTGAACCAAAAATTTCTCAAATATCATACTACTTTAACACAAAAAAATTTCAATATCAAATTGTTCCCTTGTAGTTCCAGAATAGAAGGAATATTCTTATAGTAACATACTAAATAGTCAAAAAAAAAAAAAAAAGAGAGAGAGAGAGAACTTTTACTTGTTTTATATACCTTTTGAAAAAAGAAAAAAAAAATGTTTTCCCAAAGCCTGTCAGGAGAATGTCTCCTATGTCCCTTTTTAGCTAGAATTATATCACATGTCAATCCTAAATTGAACACTGGCATTGAGCATAGAATGATCATGGAGTGGTATAGATGAATCAAAACTCACCAGTTGGAGTAGGAAAATGATCATAAAACATGGTCAGATAATTTTTTGAGAAAAATTTGGATTCCATAAACCAGAAAAAATGTTTTTAGACTTATCAAGTAGTGTGGAGGTTAGGGTAGGTTGTCAGCTGACAACTAATTGAACCTGTAGACCTTTAAATTGCACATTGTGTTGTGTGTCCTGCAGTGAGAAAGCAGACTGGAAATTGGTAACGGAAAAATGGACTTATTGCTGCAACTGTACCTGACCATACTGTGTAGAAACTGGTTTGGGGAGGGATTTGGAAAGATTTTAAAATGCAGGGTAGAGATGCTATAGAATATGGGAAGAAAAACTTCACAGAAGATTTTGATTAGAAATGAGAAGACCTGAGGGCTGACAGAAATACAGAAAATAAAAACCATATTCAAGAGGTTTAAACTGAGAAAAAGAGGTCAATGGACAGTCACACTAGAGACTATGATCTGATGAAAAATGTGTGTATATGTTTTCTATGTCCTGAAATGTTTCAGTAGACAAGATAAAGGGTGGTAAACTAATTAATTTGACAGAAGAAATTTTGTGACAGCCCAACATTCAGGCTGTGATGTGGGTACTGCTGGCTGCTTTTGTCCAGATTTATAGTGAGAATTGGGACAAAAATCAAAGCAGAAAATTTTGGAAAATTTAAATTTAGGCCCAGAAAGAACCCTGTCTAAAATGAAAGCCAATAAGAAAGAGACCTGGAAAGTCTCTCAAGAGTCAGCAAGAGAACACTAATCCCAGGCTAAAGGATATGCAAGTATAAACTTTTCATTATGATAAGAGAGCTCTTATTCCTCCTGTTGTAAATGGGACATCTAAAGAGTTGGTACCTTGGGAATAGTTTCACTGTGCTTACCCACCCTAGCATTCCAAAGCTGCCACTGAAATGGTCTAAAGGGACCTGGCTATACTGCTCATGTTAACAGAAGACTTTGACATCACATACACAATACTGACTTCAAAGTATGTGTTATGCATATGCTGTGGGAAGAGGGAAGCTTCCACCTAATTTTCAAGGAAGGTGCATGAATCCAGTCCCACAGCTCCTGAGAAGGACTGTGTGAAGCTGTGGAAATGAAATCAAAAGCACACTGGAGACCCTAGGAGTCAGAGTCAGAAACATGGAATACTAGAGAGAAAATATGCTGGTCAGGAGTACAACCAGCATTGAACAAATGTTACATGTCGTACACCCAGCAAGGCCACATAGATGGAACCACCAAAGTCCTTTGGAACTCACATTTGACCATCACTCCATCTCTATGCTTTGCATGCCAGATATGGAGCTCCAGGACAGAACATTTCCCCTGTGGCTCTGGTTTCCCTTAGATTCTATTCTTTTGTAAACCCCTATACAACTTGTCCATTTCCAAATTGTTTCCTTTTTGGAATAGGAATTTTGGTCCTGTGCCACTGTACCTTGAAATCATGTGATTTGTTTTTATTGTGACAAGTTCACAGCTGAGAATTTCTTTTGAATCTCAGAAGAGACTTGGACTTAGACTTTTGAAAAGGCTGGAGCTTTTGAGACTTAGAAGAAAGGAAAGAATTGTTGTATCTCTTCTCAAACATATGGTAACAGTAATATATTAAGTAGAATCATGAATTTGCTATTGTCTTTGTTTGGAGGTTAAAGGTGTCAAGAGCTGGGTTTGGATTACAAGTTAATAAAAGTTTGATGTGTTAGTTAGGAAAGTTGTCAGTTAGACTGGATGTAAGACTGCCCCCCGGGGCTGGTGGAGCACTCTTTGAGCACACTTTGTCTCTGTGGAACGTGGAGGTGGAGCCTTAGGTCCACATCCAGTCCCTCCTGCTTCCTCTCTGGCACTGTTCAACTCTGCCTTCGACCACCAAGAACTAAGTGGCTATGTTTTGACACTTTTCTTTTTTCTTTTTCCTTTTCAGTTTTTACATTTTATTAGTAAGTTTTCGCAGCACACAATGATTACATTCCTTGTGGGAAGTTGGTACCACACACATAACACATCTCAAATCTTCCTTCTTCCGCCCCTCCCATTATCTCTTCATCCCCTTACCATTTGAAAAAATTTTATCTTCCTATATCCTATTAGCTATCTTGTATTTTGCTCTTTATTTTCACTTTGAGTTTCTCATATAAGGAAAACCATGTGATACTTGAGCCTACATTTGTTTTATTTCACTTGACATGACTTCAAAGTACATCCATTTTCCTACCAATGACTGAAGTTTGTCCTTCTTTATAGCAGAGTAGTATTCCATTATGTATAAATATACCACATTTTCCTTTTTCATTCATCCATCAGTGGGTATATAGGCCCTTATGCCACGAGATTTCTTCCTTGAAACCAACTGAGCATAGACTGAGTCCTTTTAAAATATGAACCAAATTAATTCTCTTCTGTTTGTGTCAGGTATTATGAACAGCAATAAGAAGCAAACCAGCACTTCATAACTTGGAATGTCCTATCATTCTCAACATTCATCATTTCCAAATTTATATTGAAGCAGAAAGATACATACACAGGTGCAGCAAACAGATACACACATAGGTAAGTCTTTTTCTTCTTTTTCAAATACTATCCTACTGCTGCTAATTATTATCTCTGTGGTGGGTGTAGTTTAAAAATGCTTGTCTTAGAGCGAGCTCTTGGATTACAACTTCTCTATGAAAAATAGTCAGAAGTTTCTGAATATAAACCTTTAAGGGGTTGGCCTCATACTGACTTATAACCACTTCCTTTCTGCTGAGATTTTGATGACATGGTCATCATTCATCCAACAAAGTGTGGCCATTTCAGATTAAGTGTCTTCACTAACGGTACCCTCCTCGGTCCTGCATTTGTTAGAACTATTTCAAAATGAATCTCCAGATGAGTTTCTAGAATACAGTGAAGCAAAACTCATTGAGCCAGGACTAAACAATGGAAACAAAATAAAATAATGAAGCAATCACACATTTGGGACATTGTTCATGATAAAAAATGGAAGAAAGCAGAAAATTTACTATTTCATATGACATGCTATGGGGTGATTGATAATAGAGACAAAATACTAAGCAAAATGAGGTTACCCCTAATGGTGAAGCTAGAAGTGTTTTTCAAAATATTTTTTCTGTATTTTCCATGCATTCTGTTTATTTCCTCCAATAAAAAGAAATAAACATTGCTTCTGATGAATGAGTGTCATACCCTAAACTTCAGTACCATTTCCCACACACCAGGTCTGGACCAGTCCACCAGAAGCTTGGGGAATTTTTCTGTCCTCCCAGGGCAGTGAGGGGTCCTTACACAACAAGCTCAGAATGCACCCTAGGGAAGCACAAAGAGGTCCTCACCAACTGTTCTTCTGAAGAAATTTCTCACCTAAGTCAGAACCCTGGCTGGCCTGTGGCATTGAATTCATTATACAATTACCTATTTGATATCTATCTCCAGTCAAGCATGTAGCTCTAGAAAAATGAGAAGCTTCCGTCCTGCCTAGCACTCTATGTCCAAGGTCAGCCACTACCTAGCTCAGAGTTTGTATTTCATGAATAATCTATGGAAGAAAGAACAAAAGATAGGCAAATACATTCACTGGTTGATTATTTTCCCCATTCATAGTTCAGTTTTCCCACCACTGCAGTATGACAGTATATAGAAATAAAAGTAAATTAATACAAATCCAAGATTATTATTATTTGTAGACTGTAAGGTTACTTCCACTGAAAACCCATGAGAAAACCTAAGTCTAAAAAAATCAGTAGGAAGTCCAATAAAAAAATTAAAATACTTTTAAAACATCAATTTTACATAAACTAATAATGGTAAGGAAATATCCCAGAAAATATTTGACAAGTACTTCAGGTCATAGTAAGAAGTGGAAATAATCTGCCTGAAGAAAAACTTTAAAACTCATCATACGTTTTTTTAGATGCAAAGTTTCAGTACAGAGTTGAAGGCCAGGCTGAACTACATAACAAGTCCCCCATCTCAAAAAGAATAAAATGAAACAGAACATCTCAGAAAAATACTTGCAACAAGATAAAATTAATTACTTTAGTATATAAATAGCACTTTTAAATCAATACAACAATATTAACAATTCAACATAAAACTTCAAGGAATCTAAACAAAAATATATAAATTAAAGAAAAAATGCAAATCAGCAATGACAAAAAGTTAATTCACTTTTATGAATTTAACTCTTGAATCTAAATGCACAAATATTTAAATTTTGAAGTATTTAAAGTTAAACATCTACAAAGGGAAAGTATATAAATAAAAACATTTTGCACAATTGCTTTCTCAAAAACACCTAACATTTACCCAAATAGGGCAAATATTGTGCATCTCTCATTCAACCCTTCTCTTTTGAGAAGGGCTTTAAATTTTCAAATGAGATGTCAAATCTCACTTTCAGTGAACTGAAATATACTACTCACCCTTTTTGCCACTCGGTGTTCTTTTCCAACGTGGCTTATGCGATTTTCACACCACCCATAATTTCCATGTCATGAATATCCATGTGGATAGGCATGAACTAAAAAGGTGGTAAAACCAGGCCTAAGGGAAAATATACAGAGTCCCAGTTCCAGGTCTTGGCTCAAGTATAATATTTGTGAGGCAGGTATGGATGAGAACATCCCTCCTCCAGGTGCACATGAGGGTGTTAAGGTTTCTCCCAATAAGGTCCACAAGGCCAGCCTTTCAAAATCAGAAGGTAGAAATGACTGGCAGTTGGCCTCTTAACAAGCACTTGAATTAATACTTACCCATGCTAACATCTCAAAAATCACTCACAGTGGATCACTAAGTCCCTTAACCCAAAATCCTTCAACAATAATCAAATAATATGAAGCAAAAAAAAATATGGATTCAAAATAACAACTCCACTCTACATAAAAGAGTGATCAATTACTTCAATTATCAAAAGTTGTGTTCTCAAATCATTGATAATGTCAAGGTGATATTTTTTTTAGGTTTATCTCCTAATTCTGAGGATCAAATGATGCTCATTGAAGCTGCCAGCCTTCAAAAGCACTTTCAGAAGACACATCAATTCAGTCTCTTGTCTTCTGATTCAGGCATATAATCACAGTACAAAGTTAATGAAATCCAATTTGAATGTAGACACCTCAGCAAGTACATTGCTTTGAATTAACAGATTTCATAAAATGTGGATTTCAAAGTGAGTCACCAGCTTAATACAAAGTTCAGAGCAGAATATGACACTCTCGGTGTTCACTGTCCAAATCTTTAGCTGCCAGGAAAGGGCCACAGCTGTCAATATGAGGCTCTAGACCAGGACACTGGCCATACCACTAAGAACTTTGTCAACTCTCAACAAGAAAAGTAATTATAGAAGTTTTCAGATGCCTTTAGACTTTGGTGGTTTAGCCCAAGGTCTGCAACAGTGATGACGACTCGGGGTTAGACTCTGTCAATCTAAAACCTTCCATTTTTAAGAGCCCAGAAATAAATTGCTCTTCTGGTCCGCATGACTCAACTTAATTGACCTGAGGTGTGCTCCTTCAGTAGTGTCTGGTCTCTGGGGTAAGAGAGAATAGACACTATGTGTCTAACAGCCCATCAATACACTACTTAAAGAGCAGGAAATAAAAATGTCCTTAGCTCCCCAGACACCCATAATGTTTGGCATTCAGTAGGTGAAGACAGCTGGGGGAGTCATTTCAAGCTTTCCATCCAGTTGTTCTGTCATAGGAACAGTGCAGCTCTGAACCGAAACCAGGTGAAGTTCACAGTTCTTATCAAGCTACCTGTGTTAGCTTCATGGGAGTGTATTTTCACATCAGTTTTTCCATCCTGGATAAGATAACTTTCTCCCAAAGAATGTTAAGGTCCACAGAACTGTTTCAATTAAGCTATATGTTCTCCAAACATCTGTAGTCATTATTAAACTAAGTGCAAGGTAGGCCAAATTCTTTCTTCTTCTTCTTTTTTTTTTTTTTCCTTAAAGTCAACTGCTGGAAACCCAGTCATTCTTACAAAGGTATTTACCTAAAGTAGGAACCATGCATGTAAAAGGAGACAGGTCTCTCAAAATGTCTTGTACACTTTTTGAGTCTAATGTGCTGAACTGCAAATTTAATCCACTGAAGTGGTTTCATGCAAACGTTCCTCTCAAATCCCTTTTGTACAAAATCTTGATGCATAATGTATAGAGTCTGAAAATGGATTAAACTACATTTGGAGATAGTTTGAGTTGTTTCTTTTTTTTAGCAAGAAAATATGAACAGGCTTTTTGTTGTTGCCTTTTTAACCCTTCTTGCTCTGAGACACTCGTGCGTGGATTGTATCTTCTCAAAGCTGCCTTCCACACAGTATTTCTCATATTTTCTTTTTTATTGTCAAAAAGCTTGAAAAGTAAAATATTTTAATTAGAAGTTGGAATAGTGAATTAAACTCATTTCTTTCTTATTCCTCAACTAAATTCCTCAAGCAAATAGAATGGTAAAACTTTCTGACTTATTTTTGGAAGATAATTCAGCAACAGAATAAGCATATGAGTGAAATCTCACTGAATAAAATGTTTCTTAGTCTTCCACCATTTTAATTACCCTGGGACTATGCTTATAGTTAGAACATAAATCTCTACTGGGGTAAGCAAGTATGGTCAATGCTCATAGGTATATTTTCATCAGTGCCCATCAAGGTCAGAAAGAGAGAAGGGAGAAGGCCAAGGAAAATTGTAATCAGAATCTGCAGTCTTCCACTTATATGTCATTGGGTCAGTGAGTTTTTGTTGTTTCATAATTCGTCTGTATTTGCATTTGACTAGTAGCAAGTTATAATAGAAAAGAAATGGCAGTTAGAATGAGACTTGGATTCAAACCCTGTCTTATCTTATCTAACTAGTATGTGACCTTGAACTTACTTACTGGCTATAGTTTCAGGGATTAGAAAAGGAGAACCATGTTCTCTCTATCTGTCTCCATTTTGGAAATAGAAAGATAAATGACAAAAGTAGCTGTTACAGCTCTTGTCTAGATGTCCTACCAAAGCCTCATGTGGTCATAGGTGGGTTTTTCAGAAATGGCTGGATCAAGAGTGTGTGATACTGTGAATGATTTTTTTTTTTCTGTACTGTGGATCAAACTCACTATCTTGTTCTTGGAAGGCAGGAAGTGATATCAGTGAGCTAAATCCCTGGCCCAACGCTATGACTGATTAATAGTGTGATACATAGAATTCAAGATGGCTCATGTTGAATGTGGATGCTACCAGTCAGGGAGCCAGGATAAACTGTAAGGGACTGAAGGCTGCTGAGGTTACTTGCTACTTCAGTGCTTTCCTGCCTTCTGCCTGCCAGGAACTGTTTCTCCTCTCTAAGGCCCCTTGCTGTACCTCTCTGCTTTGAGGGCAGCCAATTAGGGACTGAACGAACTGTGAGCTGAACCAAACCTTTCCTCTTTTAACTTTGGGTGTCAGGTATTTTGTTTCAGCAACAAGAAAAGTAATTATATAGATGTGTAAATATCGTATCTTTTCTCTGGTATGAGAAAATGAAGTTCTAAATGATTTGTAGTACATATAGTTGATATTGTGAAATAGAAAATATTTTAAAAAGGAAGAGAGTGTAGGGGTAAATAATGAGGGGAAAATGAATCTGGTAATAATAAAGCAAATTAAGTATATGGGAGTGTGAGATGCAGGGTCGAGGGAAAAGGGAAAAAATGAGAATCAAGTAGTGTCATATTCAGGTATAAACCCTCAATGTTAAATGCGATGATGATGTATATTCATAGTGTACCAATAAAGATTAAAAATATTTTTTAAAAAAGAAAAGTAACTATGACAGTGTGAAAGGGTATTTAAGCTTCCTCTATACTGTTGAATTGTCTCTTGCTTTGGGGTTCTACAATTTTCTACCAAAAAAAAGAGGCATCTTTGGCTCTTCTTCTACTTTATTCATCCTGGTTTCCCAAAATCATGGATGAAATAAACAAGTTGTCTAGTGGAGATAGATGGTCCTACATGGATAACCCACTCTGGACATCTTCAGGTATGGGACTCTAAGGAAAACTCTTCTTTTAACATAACTCATAACACTTTGAAACTTCAGAAAAATATAGAAATTCACCTATCACCTCAAATCCTCCAGATCTTCCATTCTTAACTGTTCACCTTGACTTGGGGTCCAATCATCTGGACCAATGCTGTGACTCACCTTATTGCCTTCATTTACCTCATCCCTCTGGCTTCATAAGTAGTTCTAATTACCTGTATTGGACTTTCTGATTATCTTCTCCATCATGATTCAAACAATCCACTTAATCACATTCTCTTTACCAGCTGTAAACAGTGGCAGCAACTTAGACCTCCACCCTGTGAATGGGAGGTAGACAAACAGAAGGTCTCACTGACACATGAAGAAGCTCAGATGTGCCTCTAAAAATAGGAATCATAAGTATCCCCACAGGTACTGGAAATATTTATGTATTTTCTCTTGTGGGGCTGCAGATTTGGAACAACTAGACAAATTCTAAGAAATAAGTACCTGGGGAGAAAGTGATAAGGGAAGAAAGATAGTTTTTTTCCCTCACTCACTTCCCTTTCTCCCTTCCAGGTTGCAACACTGTCTTCCTATGCTGTGACCTTCCATGCAGACCTTGATTCTGAAAGGTAAAGGAAAATTTCCTCAAATTAGAATTCACTCCCCCTAATTGCACAATAATATAGATGTTGACAAATGAGCTTTTTTTTTTTTTTTACAAATTTTCTGCAGTGCAGAAAATATAAGAACTACATTTGTCATCCACTGGAATATTGATAGGACCAGACATGATGGTTACCACATAGTAGGGTTTTTAAATATCTCTTGATGAAATGAATGCATAAGAAAAAACTAAAATAATATTGGGAAGATGTGTACTTTTCTGGGATACAGCAAGTGATTTAGAGAATGAGTATCCAGTAATGCAGCTCACTAATACCTTTTAAAATGTGTTGATGCTCATAAATCCAAAATAAACGATGTGTAAAATCACTTAAGATGAAATAATGTTCATTTAACCAGGTTTCCAGAGGAATCTGAAGAAAAGCAGAGAATTTCAAGAAGAATTATTAAGTCTTTTCAAATTCAGTCACTGCCCGATCACAGACACAAGGTATGTTCCTCTGCCCAAGGGCTGTCACTGAGCCATCTCTCTCAGTGTTTCATTGTGAAACTCCTAGATTATAGTTACCTCCTGAGCTGTAGGAAAAGGCTTTGGATCAGCTGCAAAAAACAAGTCTTCTTTCAGGTCTACCCAGCTGTCTCTTCCACGTTCCACAGAGAGATCTTAAATAAAAGAGGAGAAATTGAAATTATCACCCTCACATGGCAGCCAAAACTTTCAAAGTCTTCCTGTGTCCTTGCTGAGCTTCATGCCAAAAGGCCTCTTCCACTTACAAATAAAATTCAAAGCACTGTGCAATGCCAGTCTGGTCCTCTATTTTATAATCCCATTAAAGTTCCTGGAATTTAACATTGTCTTGGTACCTTCCATCCCACCCTAGGTTTTTACCTTAATCTGCTAATGAGAGTTACTTTACCTTTCCAAGAGTTTGATTAAGGTCCTGAGGGTGGCAGAAAATGGATCCATGTTTTTGTTGCAAACTCATTTAGCAGAAGTTGGAATTGCTCTCTTCAACAAAGTTAAATAAATTGTTAATGAGAATGTACCTTTACTTGATTCGCTAGTTGCCTTATTAGCCTGGAGTCAACACTATTAAAGAAGGAGATGTTTATTAAAGCTTAAGGTGTTTTGCTGAATTGAATGTAAAAGAGAGGATGGAGGATAATACTCCTGACTTCTTCCTTCCAGAACTTGGAGGCAATTCCAGGATCCATTAAAATCTAGCAACTTTAAGTCCTCATGTGGATAAATTCCTCAAGGAAGCAGCATTTCATGTACATAAGTGTCACATATGTGCCACACACACTGGAGGGTGTCCAAATCTTCTCTTCCGGGTATGTGCCTGTCACAAAGAATTTTCCAGGCCAAATGGACACTAACCTAAAGAAAGACCACTCACTTGGGATACAATAGGTTTGCAAGATTAACAGGGCCTTTCTTCATCTGCTAAGAAGGAATCTCAAACATTGCTACCATAAATGCCAGGGGACAAAGGTTATTTATTTAAGCAAGTTTGCAAGAAGACCCCAAAACTATCCCTTTAAAGAAGACAATATCTTCCTGATGTGGTATTCCTAAAATGTCTCATGTGAATATCCAGCTGGAGGCAAAGTCGTGAGGCCAGTCAAGGTTATCTTCAGCTCCCTCTACATTTATTTCTGCTTCAAAAATAGGTTTATGGCTCCCTTATCCCATCAGATAGAATGGCCTGTACTACTTGTAGGGATTTTTGTTTTTCTAGGCAAGGAGACTTTAACAAAGTTCATATTTGGGGGCAATGATGACAATAATGTTAGTAGTGATATTTAAAAGCTCAAGATCACTCTCTTAATTTGTAAGGTTCATAAAGCTTATATCACCAACTTTCCGACTCCAGCATAGAACCAGCTTGTCTTACCTCTCACTGCAGACCTCTCCTAGGGGCTCACTACAAAATCAAAACCTTCCCGAGAAAGAGAAAAGCTTCAGTATAAAGCTGAAGCGATACACACTTTCAGCATTTCCCTAAAGTTAATAATGAACGTTTGAAAAGAAGACAGAGAAGCAGACAGGGGAAAAAGCAATTAGAGGGCAAGTTATGATTGATAATGTCATTTTTCACACCCACAGATGTTCCCAGGTCAGCAACTCCTTGAAGTCTCCACTTTAGACCCTCATGGCAAGGCTTGTCCTAACTTCTAGTTATTCACAGTACAGAGAAGAATTGCCATTTCTTCGTCACTTACTATGTGCTACATTTTATACATTTCATTTGATTAAAAAAAGAACTTATTTTTATTTTCTTCTAACACACACACACAACTATCTTAGGCTGCCTAATTTCTTGAACATTTCTGAGATGGAAGGATTTGAAGCCAGTAAAGTGAATCACATTATCCCCATATCACACACGAAACTATCGGAATCTAGGAAGATTGGGCAACTTCCTAAGGTTATGTCAATCCTAGGGTAATATTAGCCCCCAGGTGACATTCCTATGTATAATCTAGCCTCTTTTTCCTACAAGTAGAAACAAGCAGGGCAACCTTTAAAACAATTATCGGGAGATCTTCTCCTATCCTCCCACACCTCCACAACTCCGGAAGGAGTTCAAGACAGATTTTTTTTCATTTGTTCACTCTACTGGACTCCAGATTAAATTAAATTAAAAGCCTGTTATTTCCAGTGCAAAAATCCCGGGTGCTTTTGGAGAATGAAACCGTCTTTTCTCTCCCCCAAGGCTTTTCATACCATTATGGTGCAGTTCCAAGCTATCAATGATAGTGAAAAAATGAGGCTTTACAGTAGAGGAAAGAGGCTATTCAAACTGCTCCTGATTTCTATAAAAGAGAGATCTTTTGATCTCTGAAACAGTCAAAAGGGCAGTTTGATCTTCCTCAAACTCATTTATTTTAGATTCTTGCAAATTTCTTTTCTGTAGGTTTACTTCCTTAGAAAACTCAATATTCAATTGAACAGTGACTTTTATACATTGAAATGCAATATTGAATAGCTGAATCCTAATAAATGCCATCCCAGCTATATAAGATATTTTAAAAAATCATAAAAGGGCCGATTGAGCCTGATCCAGGCAAAGATGACAAAGCGAATTCAATGCTTCTTTTGAAAATGAGTCATGGTCAGAAATACTCACTTTGACCAAAAGCATTTCTTTGAATGCCAGAGGTAAATTTGCTCACTTTCATTTTCTGCCTGGGTTTCAAACCGGCCCTACAGAACAGAACAAATTCAACTCCAAGAGGCCTGGCAGCTGTTCCAGATGTAAATGTGAGCAGGACAGTGAAGTTGGTCTTATTCATTTCAATGTGTTATTTTCAAATTATGCAGATGACACTCAGATATGAATTGATCAGATTTTGTACATTTTTCAGAAAAGAATAATTCATTACTATTGTGTTATGTTAACATTCCCAGGACCATCTTTTCTTTCTACTTATTAAAAGGATCTTTTATTATCATGAGCCTCCAAATTACTGGCAAAGGGAGAATTTGACATATGTTCCCAGTCGCAGAGGGCTCAGGGGAGGACAGGCACAACACACTCAACTGGTTAGCCAAAAGGAGCAGGCTTTGATGTCAGGGAACATTTCCAAATTTCATTTAGGACTCAAATAACATGTGGAAGTCAAAGTTTTCCATCAGAACTTCTGTCCCACCTCTCTGGGTGCACCGATGGCCTGAGGAATTTTTCTTTAACAATTTGTAGATGATTACTTAGCTAGAGAATGTGCTCCTCTCCCGGCCTTTTCAATATTAGGCCCTTTAAGGAGATGGATAACTTCATTCTCCACTTCCTGCTTGACTTTTTTTTCTCATTTGGGTACATGTTTTAGTAAAATTGAGATTAGCACTGCCAAAGACCAGCTGCGTGGTGGCATTCCTCTTCTCAGCATGACCTCTTAAGGACAGATTTTTAAGCTATTTTAGAAATACTCAATCCTTTGTACTTTACCTATATCAGCAGAAAACTGTACTGGAATGGAAAAATGACTGGAAGAGAAGAGAAGGCTGTGCCACTAAGGAGAAATAGCTCTCAGAAGAAGATAGTAGAGAAGAAAAACTCATGAGAGATGCATGGAAGACTTGGGACTCGATCTCAGAAGTAGTAAAGGCAAAAAGAGCAAGTAAACATGATATCAGATTAAATGTCATGATTTGGATTTTAGAAATTTGATTTTATGTGGTGCTTTAGGTGTCAAAGCAAAAATATTAAGTCTGAGGCATTCCCATAAACCTAGATACCTGTGGTATGAATAGGCAGTCCCCAACTAGGAGACTAAGATGAGACTCCGTAAGGAATTTCCTTAGTAGCTCTGGACTGATAAGTCCATCTAGTGGACCATACCACCTTTATTCTGGACATTATGCTCCTGTTAACTTGAATGCTATCAGGTCTTCATGATGCTTTTTAATATATACCCTGATTACTTGTACCTTCTACCTAAAGAGCAGTCAAGATGATGATAGGTCTATAAAGTAGTGACAACCATAGCACTTCCTAGTCCAAGAAAGAAAGAGAAGACAGGACAGCACAGAAGATGTGCCACGTGAAGAGCTGTGTGGGAGCTTCAGGAGGTGGCAAGACAGTTCTTTGCTTGAGGAGAATAATTCACACAATTACAGAAACCCCAAACAATGAGTGAGTCTCACACAGTGAAAGTAACTCAAGCCAGAGGATGGCTTCCACATGAAAGTGTAGTTGTAGAAAAGGAAGTCCTACACCTCTTCCCAACACTAAAACTGAAGGTGACAATCAACATCACATATCCCAAGTGTTCAGGAGGTAGAAGGAGACCCAGATCACCAATCTTAAGGCTTGTGCCTTACGTAAGAAAATACACTTTCCAAATGTTCTGAACAGTGTCAGGATTCCAGCACATTGTCTGAAGTGGCAAAGGTGGCCAGGGTGATTCCCATATCTTTAGATCTTTGATTGAAGGCATCATTTTCTACTTTGAGGTGTCTGAAAACAACTCCAATGTAAGAAAGTCTGTATTGGGGGTAGCTAATCAGCCTACAGCTTTAGGAAGAGTGGTTGATAATTAAAACTCATGAAAGTATTCTAAATACTATATTCCAAGCAACTCAAGGATAAAATTCTGAGTTTCAGTGACACGCCCATGTTGGCCTCTGTTCATTAGCTTTCTAATAGGCCTTTAGGGGGAGAAAACATTTTTTCTTTAGAAACAAATGGAGACTTCCTTTTGTTTTGTACAAGAGCATTTTTAAACAAACAAAAATAATATTTAGATTTCTAGACCCTGGCAAATTGGTTATCCATAGATTTTTTTACACTATAAGACCTGGAACATGGTTCAAGAGAAACATACTACATGCAAGAAGTAGCATCGTTGAAGGCATGGTAGCAAAAGAACAAGGCAAAACAGCACTACATATGTCTCAGAACACACACAGCTCTACATCCAGTTCCCAGCAGTCTGAGTAACCCTACAGTTCTGAGATCACCTTTGTCTCTCAGTGCCTCTTGTCTCCTTTTAGTCACTTTGCTGCTGTCTGGTCATGATTTAATCAAGGATTTGAACTAAGCCATACACATTCTATGGATACCACCCCCAGATCCTCAAGAGCAGTAATTTGGGGAAAATGTTCATTGTGCATTAAAAAAAATGTTGGAATTGAAAAAGTACAACCAACTGAAAACATAACATGGTAGAAAGATTGCTCACCTAATTAAAATAGGGAGAAAAATTATGAAACAAAATGTTCAGCACCAGCAAAAAACTGGAGGAACCTGGCTTCAAATAAACAGGGCCCATTATGCTACCAGTGTTTTCCCTACTGCACTGCAGCCTCCTGCAAGACAGACCATCTGGCTACTGTGCTGGCAAGAGGGTGTCACCAAGCAGAATGGGTCTATCAGCACAGCTGTTTGTTGTGCTCATTAATTCTGGGATAAAGTTAAGAAAAATCATCCAATGCAGAAGTCAACATTGATCTCAGTGGTTGAAACTCTTAAACATCAAAAGATAATCTAAGGAAGCAAGAAAGAAAGCAGCAGTGAAATTTCAAAGCAAATATATAATTTTGTTGAACACCATTTGTTCAGCAAATGCAGTACGTTATAGTGAAAATATTCCCTGATATTAAACCAAAAACTTGATATTTGCGCCCTCTAACTCCCCAAACTTCCTATCCATAAAATACTATCAAAACAAGCATGCAAAGATATATTCTTATTTCAATTTCTATTTCAGTGTAAAATATAGCTCTCAAAATGTCAGTTTCATCTATTTTGGCCTTTAAAGAATGTGCACAGTTAAACATCAGTGAAGTGTAGTATTTGGAGGATGCCATTTAATTGAATTTTCAATTTATTGGGACCTAAGAAGAAAATTTCTCTTTTGGCTCCAGTAGGAATTCATATAAAATATTGATGGATTAAAAATGCTGTCTTAGAGATCCAAGAACCTGGATCTATGGACAGTTTCTTAGAAAGTTATATGCAAGAGAAATTCTGACAAAAGAAAACAGATACTTCTCATCTTTAGCTATGTGTTTGTGCTAAGGCCTTAGGTAGAACTCTTTGACAGGATGTTCTGGATTCCCCATCTCCACTCAGGACTTGTGTGTGCTCTCCTCCCATCCACCTAAGCCCAAGTCTTATTGTTAGGACATCACAGATTGAAAGAGCAGAGGAGAGGACATTCAGAGTAAGAAGAGAGCGCCACACAACCTTGCTTAACATCTTATGTGGAAAAGAGCACTGAAGTTTGCCTACTATGTTCTCATGAGAAAGGTAAGTAGATTTTAATTTTGAATTATTCAGTTCACAGCAAAAATGGGTTTCACCCCATGGATATTTTTTGTGCCTCTGTTAATGAAATTCGTCCTACTTAGAAAAGACAGCACAGGGCCGGGGAGTTAGCTCAGTGGTTCCAGCACCTGTCTTGCAAGCTCAAGGGCCCAGGTTCGATTCCCCGGCAACCACATACAATACTGGGCATGGAGACTCACACCCAGTAGCCATCAGTACCACATACCACAGTGCTGGGCGTGGTGGTTCACACCTGTAATCCCAGCACTCCAGAGGCAGAGGCAAGAAGATTGCTGGGATGTGAGTTTCAGGCTGAGCTCAGGGCCAGCCTGATCTACAAAGCAAGACCCTGTCTCAAAAAACCAAAAAAAAAAAAAGAAGAAGAAGAAGAAGAAGAAAAGACAGGTCAAATTACACATCACTTTGCTACTTCAAGTCTTTTCAACAACTATGACAACATAACCACCTTTATCATCATGATCATTGTAAGCAAATGTTTTCTAGTACAGTTACACAGATACAGTTATGCTTACAGTAGGGAAATGGAAAACAGACGACCTTCGTGTTGGTGATTCAGAGATCTAAACCATTCAAAACATTCCCCTAAAAATTTTCAAAATTCTAAGGCAAGCAAAATCAGTTTAATTATAAAGTGAAAATACCTTGTGTAAACAGTGCCCTGCTCATTTGTTTAAACTATAATAGCCAAATAGATTTATATGCAGCCTATGAACATTTCACGTATCACTGAGGCTTTTGTACAATAAGAATGAAACATATATTCCACTTTAAATTTGTCAATTTACTTTTTTGCAATTTAATACCAATCAGAAACTAATCTCATTATTTTAATATTTTACAAGTTGTGTCATGGATTTGTTGACAATGATTGAATGTGATATTCTGATGTTCTGGACTTGTTCAGAGACAAATTCCAAATATAACATTGCTCAACTGTACTGTTCCTTATGCAGTGATGTGCTCAATTATCATTTCTAGGAATACATGTTGGAAAAAGGCAAGGACTGAATTATTAGTGAAACTGCTGCCTCTGTGCTTCAACAACTAATACGCCTCTCTGAACCATATGTATGTTATTGAAGGGGGTTTTGAGGATGGCAAACAATTGTCATAAGGAGTTTCAGTAGCACTTCATGGAATGAAGTGTTCTGGGAATGAAGAGTTTCCACATCTTCCAGTCCAACGGACAAAATGATGTGTATATTGAGTCATCATAATATTTTAAGACCAGGGTCTACCAACCACAAGTGTAAATAGTTTGTTATTTCTTTGCTAGCCCCAAAAGTTGTCTCCAAAGAGAATCTGAAGGCCTGTCTTCCCAAAACTAACTGAGCACGAAGTTCAGTCATGTTCAGTTGTGACACTGTGATTTTCTGCACTTAAGAGCTTCATATGCATTACTGTGAGATCATAGACCAATCTCTCCAGTCCCAAGGCATTTATCTTCTGACAGTTTAGCACAGGAGAACAACAGGTAGGAGTGGGAGGGCAGACAGCAGATCTCTGTAAAATGACCATTCTCAGAAGAAAAATCTCAAATACATATTCAATTAAATTATCAACTGGTATATATCTAACAAGCCAGCCATGTAACATTGGACTTGGAAAAAAAGTCAAACACATGCTTGATTACACTCTCCATGATTAAATATCAAAGACAAAGCACATAGATCGAAAACATCTATGAAGAAGCACAAGCAGAAAACCAAGTCACAAAGGAACAAAAGCCACGAATATAGTGTAAATTTACACCACGAATTTAGTGTAAATGCCATAGCATCTTGTTTCCCACTGAACTAGTAAATTACTAGCAGCTATTGGTAATTAACAGAAATGCAGTTCAATTGAGTGCCATCAAAAATGGAAATCTATCAGTTACCCTAAATTTGAAAATTCAATGGAGTCATTCTTCAAGTATTGCTGAATCCTTTCTCAAATGATCCCCACATTGTGTTGCTATGTTGACTTCATTGTATTATCCACATGTAGATTCAGCTTTGTTTCTCTTGCTCGAAATATTCAAAAGTAAATAGAAGATCCACTGTATTCAGAGTTTTGTCTTGGGTTCTGTGCCCTCCACGGTGTTTTCACTGGCTTTTTAGTCCTACTCCTGGTTAACCAGCATGCACAACACTCTCAAACCCTAATCAAAAGTGATGAGAGCTTCCTAAAAGAAAATAGATGGCAAAGTAAAGGAAAAGGAGAATTTAGCAGACAAATAACAAATAGCCACTTTAGCTACCAACACTTACTTGGTATCTTGTAGATGAGACTTGGAAATGACTCAGTTTTTTGCATCATGCTTGATGTTCTCTCCAGGATGTGTTCTTGAGTGCACACTGTTCCTTTATTCAACAATGCCTTGTTGGAATCTCTGCTGAACTGAGTACTGTGGATACAATGGCCAGCGATTCAGATGCAATATGAAAAGAATTAAGATGGAAAATAATATAAACTATTGTTGGTTAAATGTAACAGACCCTCTGATCAATTTATTAATATAATTTTAAGAGTATGATGGAGTACAGAGAATAAAGAAATCTTCAGATGGACTTGGGGTGGGGCAGAGAATGCTTCTAGAGAAAGTGAAATCAAAGTTAATGTTTGAAAAATAAGCAAGAGTTTTGCTAATCCCAAGGGGAAAGTTGGGTAGTTCAAGCAAAAGAAATAGCATGAATGATTTTCCAAATCAAGAAAAAGTACAGTATCTTAGAGGAACTGAAAGACTTGTGTAAATGCAAATAGTTTACTCATATAAATAACTCAGGGGCAAAAACTTTTCTTGTTCAACCATTTTGTGATCTTAAATGGGTCACTTGAATTTTCTAGGTCTGCCTCACAATGCTGTCATAAGAATCAAAACTAAGATTATGTGTGAAATAGTCATATAAAGTATTGTGCAGCTATAAGGCACACTTGAGAAACAGAAAAAGATGCAGAATCCATAAACTCCTCCGAGGTTAAGGAAAATGGTCTCATAGGAGAAATGTGCTTGAGCTTTCTGATGCCTGTTACTACCAAGTCCTCTGTATACTGCATGGGAAGGGTTAAAGTATTATTTAAGTAGTGAGGATGGGCTCTTGTGTGCTTTGCATCACAAAGATGCACTTACTAAGTGAACAGGAACTTAGTAAGAGAGAGCAGACCGTGTGGAAGAGTGTGCTCTCCAGGAAAACAGTGGACACTTCAAAGAAGTGAGTACAATGCATTGTGTTGAAGGCCTCCTTGGCAGGAGAGAGCGACCTTGGGACTTTTAAAGAAAAGGAGGAAAAAATTCACATGTTGATGTTCTAAGACATGCTTAGAAGACAAGAGAAGGAAGATAGAATACAGGATATGAAATGATTCGTATGAATTACGAATTTCTGAGTGGAGGAAATAGTCTGGGAAAGTCAAACTCTTAAAATGTCAACCTTAGGTATGTTTAAATTGTAACTCAGGCCAGAAAGTCACGAATAATCAGTTTGTCTTGGAGAATTCTGGAATTATAAACAAAAGGATACAAAGCATTGTCCAAGGTAAATATTGACATGACTGAAGAGGAACTAGAAAAACTTTTAATGAAGCCAAAACACTGCATCTGGGGAAGATGTTTCACATTCTTATAATAAACACTTGGGTCCAAGAAGTTCAAGAACGACGAGTCAGAATCGTGTCCACTGGGATGAAAAAGTGACCTAGAACAAAAGCTTTCTCAAATGTAAACCAGTAATACTATAAAAACATTAATATTAATGTTTAAGAACATGTTGTGTCTCAAAATAAAGCCAGTTCTCCCTGCCAGACATCGATTGGCCCTCAACTGTGAGAGGACTGCTCCTCATATCCTCAAACAGTACCCCAGTTTACATATGTGGGAAATGCACAGTGGTTTCTTGCTCGGCTCCCAGCTGCCCAGCAGGGAAGTGGCCTGGGAAGTCCCTTGGGGCCAGCTAAGCCCCTGTGAAGCTGAAGCCCTCCCACACACACCATGACAATCTCCTTACTTGGTGAGGGGCATCCTCCTTGTCTAGGTAAGCTCAGAAAAGACTTCACTGAGTCCTTGGGGCTCACACCCTGCCTCCTCCCAGAGGGACACTCAGGTGGGTAATCAGAAACCTAGAATAAACAGAAACCCATTATCGCTGCTTAGTGGGAGCGAGAGAGGGATCTTGTCAGCAGAGCAGCACCATGGCAACCAGTTCTTCAAAGCAGTTTTTTAAAAATACAAGTTGAATTTCATCTGGAAACATCCCAATTACCCAATTAGACTAAGCTGTAAAGTCTTTTTAGAATAATCTCAGATCATAAGTGAGTGAATAGCTCAAGCCCAAACCATGGCTTTCTGCTTCTTAGGAAATGCACATTTGTTGGTACTGTCTTCTGAAAGGAAAACAGTTCTTTATTAGCAGGAAGGAGGAAGCCAGACTGCATTTGCACAAGTCTTGGTGCTAAAGTGGCATATGCCTGTATCCCATGGGGAGCCATGAGATCCTGGTTTTATTTTTCCCACTTAACAGATGGAAAAACTAAGGAGCTATAAGTAGATTCATTCCTGGGGGAAAAGAAAGAGACCAGAGTGAGACAGAATGAAAAAACTGAGCTTTGCTTGATGTCTGTGTGTGTGTGTGTGTGTGTGTGTGTGTGTGTGTGTGTGTGTGTGTCTCAAACTTGAAGAGATCTGGCTTTGAGCCCTGAAAATTCTGCAGCATCTTATCTCTCACCTCCTTCTTCCCTTCCCTACAAGGAGGTGACCCTGAGTTTACAACCCTGAAGCTTGCTGTCTTCCCTGGCGGTGCACGTGCAGACCACAGACTTCCATTCTGCTGAAAGAATCAAAGCTGTACTCTTTTGGGGTTTTTTGTTGTTGCTGTTGTTGTTTTGTTTTGTTTGGTCTGGTTTGGTTTTTTTTTTTAAATTATCTTTATTGGTACATTAAATATACACATCATGATTGCACTCCATAATGGGGATTTGTACCAGTATAAGACACAACTTAATTCTCATTTTTTCCCATAGCCCCACCCACCCTACCACCCCCCCATATATATAAAATTTGTTTCCTTACTTTTTTGTTACAATCTCAACATTGTCCCCTTTC